>BMAU01019426.1:0-27971 GCA_019973935.1 Trichonephila clavipes
GTACTCCATCTTCAAGTATTTGAAACTAATCACCCATTTATTTCTTCCGAACATATGGCCTAGCCAATAAACATGTCTAATTCCAGATCGTTAGATTTAATAGTAAACATATGTCAGAATTAACTTGCAAGCACTTTCTTCAAAGCAGCGATACTTACCATATGTTTTTCAAGTGTTATCCACTTGAAACCACCACCATGGCGTGCTTTTTCCTCCCTGCTCTCGGTGTCAGAAAAGATGTACAAATGAAAGAATAAAGGTCGTCTTTTCACTTTTCTAACTTTAATCTGATTCTGTCTTAAAAATCATGACAGAATTAAAGCCGGCAGGATCTTTTTCTGCGATCTTAATGTAAAAAACTAATCTTTTTTATAAAATATTTTAATATAAAAACGAAAGCCAACTGCAGTAATAACGGATATGAGGAATTTTATGGAAGACTGACGGCACTCTACATTTGTTAGCTGAGGACGTTTGGTTACCAGAATTAATCTATGGTACGAAAAAAGAAATTCGCTAGTAATCCCCGAAAGAACATCGCTCTTACCGCCAAAGAAATAGAATCATCCTCTTCTCCTAACAAGATTTCAGAAAGTCATACTTCAAAAATGGAAACAATGAATGAAATTAAAATTAAGCAAGAAGAGAATTTAGATGCTCATGAAGAAAAATTACAACAACCTATAACCATTATTAAAAATGATATTCGATTTGAAGATTTACAGACTTTTTTCCAAAAATATAACCTGGAAATACCCATCCAAACATTCTTTAGAAATTTTGAAATTACGTGTGATCCCTTCAATATACCAGAGAAACAGAAAATCCTATTTATAATCAAGTTAGTAGATGGAGCTGTGAAGACTTACATCCAATCACAATCTATCCGTAAAAGATTTTACGAACTGAAAAATAATTTAATACGTGAATTCGGAACACAAGTCAATCCAGCGGAGATTCATCTTTAATTATCTAAAACAGAAAAAACCTCAAAAGAGACCCACATAGAATATTTCTACATAGTAAAAGAAATCGCATCCCGGATAAACATGGAAGAAGAAGCTGAAAAATATTACATCATAAGAGGATTAAAAGAAAATAGAGCCATATAAATACAGTTACAAAGCTGCAGCAACATAGAGGAACTGAAGGAAAAAATGAAACTCTTAGATATCCAAGAAAAATCAAAATCAAGTCAGAATGAAGTTATATACCCAAAGTATCCAATGACAAGAATACCTTATCATACGAATCAATTTGCCCATAGACAACAATATGGAGGATGGAATTGGAGAAATGACCAATCTCAACATCCGGATACCATAACCAATACAAGATATAAGGTATACTCTCCTCAGTTTCCATCACCTAATCATTACCCTTCCTTTTCACTTCAACGGCCGACCCTATATCCGAGAAACCAACGATTTCCACAACGACCGACAGTTTTGCGACCCAATGCTCCAACTTTCTACCCCCGTCAAAGAACACAAAACAATAATACGGTATTCCAACCTCATCAAACATGAGAACTTATGATCATCCAAGGAAGAATTAACTTCAAACAAGTTGATGTCCTCTTGGATACAGGATCAAGTGTCAAGATTATTCTAAAAAATATAATATCACAAATCAAGGGATACCACAATGTAGAGTATATCAAAACAAAAATTGCCACCATCAATGGAGAAATTGAGGTGAGTGAGGCAATTACTTAACAATTGAAAATAGGAGAAATTATTGAAAATATTAAATTCATCATAGTAAATGTAGAACTGAAATATTTAATAATTTCTAATAAAACTATGAGTATTTTTGAATTAAATATTAATTTTAGTGATTATAAAATTTTTCAAAGAGGAAAACAAATTTTAAAAAATTATGAATCTAAGAAAAATATTAAAGAAAATGAAACTCTTAAATTTAGTAAGAATAAAATTATCACTAAGAAAACTGATAATGTGTTTAATTAGAAATAATTCCTAATAGTTATTATGATATTATTAATATGATTATTGATAAATATAAACATGTCTTTGCTAAAAATAAGTTTGATGTGGGCAAGTTAAAATGTAATTCTCCTAAAATAATACTTACCTCAGAATTACCCATTGCAAATCGACCATAAAGGAGATCTTTTAAAGATGATACGGAAATAAAAAAGCAATTAGATGCATTATTGAAAGCAGGAATAATAAAACCATCTTATAGTTCTTACGCTGCCCCTATAACATTGGCTTTTAAATAAGAGGATAATGCTCGTTCACGATTATGTATCGATTACAGAAAGCTAAATGCTATCACAGAATTAGATGCAGAGCCAATTTTCCGAATAGATGCAGTTTTAGACAAATTAACACATGCAAAATTTTTCTCAACCATCGACCTATGGAGTGGTTATTGACACATTAAATTAAATGATAATGAATCTGAAAAACTTGCATTTACATGAAATTACGGTCTTTTTCAATTTAATCATTTGCCTTTTGGATATAAAAATTCTCCAGCTATATTTCAAAGAGCTATTAGACAGATTTTAAATAAATACCAAATAAAATTTGCATTAAATTATTTTGACGATATAATAGTATTTTCGGAATCAATTGAAGAACATGCAAAACATTTAGAGGAAATTTTTAAAATTTGTGGAATATAAAATATAAAATTAAAATTATCAAAGTGTAAATTTGGCAAAGATACAATTGATTTCTTAGGATATGAAATAAAACAAGGGTCATACACTTCAAATAATACAAATGTCGAAATAATTAAAAAACTTTTACCCCCTAGAAATGTAAAGGATTTACAAAGATTTCTTGGTAGTATTAATGTGTATTATAAATTCATTCCTCAATATGCAAAATTAAGAATTCCCCCTTAAATAATCTTCTTAAAAAGAATCAAAATTGGAATTGGACCACAGAATGTCAACAATCTTTTCAAAAACTTAAAGACAGCTTAATTTCAAAGCCCATTTTAGCTATATTCAATCCAAATTATCCCTGTCATCTTTATGTAGATGCATCGAAAACTACAATCTCATGTATCCTCAAACAACAAAAACCCAATGGAAATCAACATCCGATTGCATTCCACTCGGGACGACTGAGAAATTATGAAATTAATTATACAATAACTGAATTAGAATGCTTAGCTATAATTGATAGTTTAGATAAATTCCATTGCTATCTTCATGGATCTCATTTCACAGTTCATACCGATCATAATGCATTAGTTTGGCTTAAAAATTTCAAAAATCCCACGGGTAGACTTTTTAGATGGTCTTTAAAAGCTTCTATGTATGATTTTGATGTAAAATATAAGAAAGGTAGCTTTAATGTTGAAGCTGATATGTTAACAAGAAATCCTATTGCTTATCATATAATTAATACACCCCCAGAACCTTTATTAGATATCAATGAAATAAGTCATTTTCAAAATATAGACAATACATCAGCTCCTCAATGTTTTAAGAGAGATGGTGTTTTTGTAGTTAAAAGATAAGGTTTAACTAAAATAATTGCACCCAAAGCTCTAAGAGTGAAATTAATGGAAACAACTCATAAAAAATTTGGCCACCCTGGTGCAGCTACCATGTTAAAATTAATATCACCACAATATTATTGTGGATAAACATTATTACTGATATACGAAATTATGTGAAACACTGTGAAACTTGTCAAATAAATAAGAAGTCACATCAGAGAAAATACGGACTGATGCAATCACTTCCCCTTTGTGAAAAACCCTTTGAACTTTTATCGATGGTGGTGTGGTATCGATGGTGTAGGTGGTTTAAATTATTACGACTATGTTAAAAAATATTTACACATTATTATTGATCATGCAACTAGGTACATTTGGACTTTCCCATCAAAAAATGCAACAACAGATACTTATATTAATTGTTTAAGACAAATCTTTCAGAATCACATACCGGAAAAAATTTTAAGTGATAGAAATACTGCGTTCACCTCTTCAAAATTTAAGCATTTTTTAAAACATAATAATGTCACTCAATTATTAACTACTTCTCACAGACCACAAACCAATGGAAAAGTTGAATGTGTAAATCAAACCATCATTACTCGCTTAAAATGTGAAAATAGTAATAGTTCAAATAAAGTCCCATGGACAAAAATTCTAGAAAAAGTAACCCATCAGTATAATCAAACTCCACATACAATAACAGGTTTCTCTCCAACCTACTTAATGTATGGTAATTTACCTTTCGAAATTTCGCTAAAAGATAATGAGATATATCCTCCCTTAGAAGAAGCAAGAAAATTAGCCAAAGAAAGAACAGAACAATATTATAAAATAAATAAGATTAGATATGATAAAAATTTCAAGAAGCTGATTTCAAGGTTGGTGACTTAGTAATGTATGAGGAATTTCAATACCCCAATACAAGGAAATTAAGTCCCCCTTATTCAGGCCCTTATACCGTTTTAAGAAAATGTTCTGATGTATTATTTGAAATTGATAGACCCAATGCCCTTAATAAAACTGACACTGAATTGGTTCATTCAATTCATTTAAGACATTTTCATCCATCTGAAAATTTTCAGTTAAATTATATTCAACAAAATACCCATAATAATGAGAAGAAGATAATAACTAAAAGAAACATCTTACGTAATACAGAAATAACTGAGTTCTGCTTAACAAGACTTTTCGGCGAAAAAAAAAAAATAATATATATGATATGGTATTTAATTTTTAAAATATAGTTGTGTTATAAATGAGATATTTTCTTTATATTTTAATTGAGAAAACAAAGTATATAGGTTTAGTCATACAAAATTTTGAGAAATTTTAATATACTTCTCATAATTTTATCTTAAGATGTCGAATGAGTTAAGAGTTATGATAGAAATTGGTGTTTTTAAAGTGAAAGATATAAATTATGTTTTTAGAAAAAATGATTAATGTACTAATACTAATGATATTTTTGATAAGAAGCAGAAGTAAAGTCACGTTGTATTCTCTTTTCTCCACTGAATTTAATTGTTTTGTTAATTATTTTATTCAGCAGTAATCTTATTGCATGTCATTTAATTTTTTTATTTTGAAATTGTGTGTTTTGATATACCGGCCATATATCAGGTTTCACTATTTCTCGAAATTTTTTTTCTTATCTAAAATTAAAATTAATTTACTAACTTGAAGCTTATTTTTGGATATTATACAGTGGATAAGGGAGAATACAATCATTATAATTTTGTATATGTCTCGAAACATTAAGAGGACAAACTTGTTTAGTTTGATATGTACACCTCTCATTGTTTCTTATCAGCATCCCTGAACATCTGTGAGTTGATGACGCAGATTTCTCAGAGAGATGTGTTCAAAATTAAGTAAGGTGATACAGTTTTATTAGTGAATGTGTGATGCAAGAGAAACTCAAGAATTTTGTCTATGAAACGTATTTTTAGAAGGTTACGGAAAGATTCAAAATATTGCATGCGATATTAAGTTACAATGAATATTGTGAAACATTTTCAGAAATACTAAAGTTATTATTGAAGTGAGTCCACTTTTCCGACTCAAAATAATAAAAAAGAAAATAAAATATTGTTTATTGTGTTGAATAGTGCATATAAGTTGTGTGTTGCACACCGTTTTCATATTATTAATAATTTCATTTTATTAGTGTCTATATTTTTTTATCTTTTTTAAAAATGTATTTCATAAATGTAAAATGTGTAACAATATAAGGTATTACTACGATGGCGCCAGAGTAGATTTTTATACAAAATTATTATTTTAACATTTGTATGATTTCATGTATTTTTATATTTACTATTTTATTGTTTGATATAGTATTTTCCAACATAATTTTTTTGAAAATATCTACCAGCTATAATACGAATCCATTATTATGAAGGAATAGGAGGAAACGCGAGCTCTTATTCTAGATGTCGAATATATTTGAACAAGCTAATCTTCATTTGTATGTATGGAAATTCATTTTTATCAATTAATATGTTGGAAGTGTCCTTACTGTGCTTGTTGTTATAGTTTCGTTTATTGTATTGATTTTTGATTTTAGTATTATTATTGCTTAAATATTTCTACTGTGTTTAATATGTCTTTCTAAATAATGTTATGTATTGTTTTGTGTTTATTGAGAATTGTTTAAGTTTGTAAAGAGAGAAAAAAACCACGCCATGACTCCCTTGGGGGGCAAATGTAAGGATAATTAAATTAGATTAAAAATTAAATTCCCTATCTAGCACTTGACTCATCTTTCTCAGTTCCCATCTTCAAGTATCAAACTAATCACCCATTTATTTCTTCCGAACATATGGCCTAGCCAATAAACATGTCTAATTCCAGATCGTTAGATTTAATAGTCAACATATGTCAGCATTAACTTGCAAGCACCCTCTTCAAAGCAGCGATACTTACCATATGTTTTTCAAGTGTTATCCACTTGAAACCACCACCATGGCGTGCTTTTTGCTCCCTGCTCTCGGTGTCAGAAAAGATGTACAAATGAAAGAATAAAGGTCGTCTTTTCACTTTTCTAACTTTAATCTGATTCTGTCTCAAAAATCATGACATATATATATATATATATATATATATAGCAGTTGTTTATTTTTTTATCATTCAGGGTATAATGAATTTGTTTTAGCATGTAATAAGTAATAAAAAAAACAACAATAATAATTGCACATACACTTTAAATTATGAGGTTAATTATGCGGTCTTATTTGGATGTTAAAAAGATAATTAAAATTGAGAAACAAAATTCTATTATTGTGTGTGTTGATAAAGCGCCCAGCAATTATTATGTTATTTTTCTTCATTATGAAGTGAAATTTATAAGCAGTTAAGAAGCTTTCTAGAGCAGTGCTTCTTAAACTTTCAATACTGGCGACCCAATTTTCAATTATAATTTTCATCGCGCCCCCCTTCCATACAAAAACAATGTATTGAATGCAATAATAATGTACTTTGACGCCAAAATTACGGTGCGATCTTAATTATTAACCACTACAATTATGATGATAAGTATTAAATCTTATATATATTACTTTCAAGTAAAAGGTTTTTAAATTACGTTATTTTTAAGTAATAGATATTCTAATATATATATATATATATATATATATATATATATATATATATATATACTTTTAAGTAATAAGAAAAGCATTATATTGCTTTTCTTTTCTAATTTTTAAAATGGAACAGATAACAATTAAAGAGCAACGTGCATTTTTACTATGTCAGAATGTATTTTGTTTTGCTTTCTTTTAGTAATTTTTCAAAAATAACCTTTTATTCTCGCTTTTTTGATATGCTCGTGCCCCCTCCTAGGGTTATCACGCCCGTCCCCCTAGGGGGCGTTCCCCACAGTTCGAGAAACACTGTTCTAGAGAATGCATAGACATTAACAGTGTCTGAAATTCAATTGAAAATAGAAGTTAAGTATTTTTAAACTTAATAATGATGAATTTTTGCTGTGTTTTAATCGTGTCCTAATAAAAAGTGTCCAGATATAAATTTAGCAGTGTGTGTCCTTTTTTATGCATTATTTATTTAGTTCTCCAACTTTATTACTAGACTGTTTTCAATTTTTATTTGGATCGTAATAAACACTTTCAGTAATGCTTCAGCTTCTTTCTCTTAAAGTATTTTCTTTTTAACTTACCACTTCTCAAGAACTATCTTCGTATACCCCGAATTTCGATCGAATTCAAGTTTCTTAAGGACGCAATGAAAGTGAAGAAAATTTACAATGCAGTTCTGTTGAATTCCAGGGATCTTAAATTGTCGAGGAACTGTATCAAAAATGTCACATAGTAGCTTTTACGAAGAAGACATGAAATGCTGGAAATTTTTTACTTTCAGAGAATAGCTACTTTTGGAAGACACTTGTATACTAGTATGTCGTCGGTACGTCATTTGTAATTCTAACTTTTTCTTCAAAAATACTTAAATTTCATAAAAAAAATGGATTATTCCAGTGAATAGAAAATTAATTCAAACTTAATAGATTGTAATTTGACAAATTTATGGATAATACGATTAAAAGGCATAGTTATAGATTATTTAAAATATTTTCTTATAGAATTTCTTGTTTAAGATACAGAAACTGCGATTTTTTTTTTTTGTTTTCTGTTAACAATTTTTAGTGCAATAAAAATATGTATATTCCGATCATTTGTGTATAAAATCTAGCCTGTTAAAAGAATTACTCTATTTATTAAAGAAAAAGTATTTTGATTCTTTCAGAATTCTTTGTGAACAATTACAAACTATAGAATTCATTTATCTTAAATTTGTGCTTGCTTAAAAATTATCACCCACGAAAAAAATAGATTAATTAGAGCAATACAAAATAAATAAATAAATAAAAATGTTCACCATAAATTGAAGTTTTTCTCCTTGCAAAAATTAATTATTTATTACTTACAATTTAGAAACATGTAAGCAATATTTTGTTTACTTTAATCCTTGTAAACTGATTAACCTTCATATTACAATTTAAATTATAAATGTATTATTCTGAATTTGGAAACATGCTTAGTGTTTTTAAAATTTGAGAAGGTGATATTAATAATATTTTACTCCGCATGTGTCTTTGTGATTAATCATCAACAGAATCAGTGGTGGTTTTTATTTCAATTATGTAAACAAATAGAATGTCATTACAGATTCGTTATATACAGAGACTGACGCATGATCAAGTATATCAAGATTCAAAACCGTCGCGTGAAGTGGTATGAAAGTTTGTAGAACAGCGTGTCAGTTCCTCGTATTCATCCTCTTCTGCTTTCCTATAGGTATCATGCTCGTTATTTGATTGTGATGTAGGGTTATGAGGGCGTATAGTTTTGCCGTGATGCTTCACAGCACGATGTCAACAAAATTATTAATCAGTTTGATAGAGAACATCATGAGCTTTTTCTTCCTTCCTCAGTGGCATGACAACCCAGAGTGGGCATGGCTTTTTCAATAAACCTTATTCCAGCCAACCTTCTTCCTGGTAGTGTTATCCAGTTCCTAGTTCTCAAAGCTAGGAGATCTTTTACTAGGCCATCAATTCATATTTTGGCCTACGCTTTCTTCGTGGTCCAATCGGTTGATAATTGAAAACTTTTTTAGTGGGGTGCGGTCTTCACTCATTCTGATAACGTGACCTGCCCATTTAATTCGTTGTATTTTGATGATGTTAACAATGCCAGATTTTTATATGGTTGATAGAGCTCTAAATTTGATCTTCTTCGCCATGTTCCATTTTCCTGAATTCCTCTAAAAAAGAATCTTATAACCTTCCTTTCGTAGACACTTATCATGTTCTCATCTGTTCGAGACATTGACCAAGTTTTATGTGCATGTTAATACTGATCTTAAAAGACTTTTATACAATAAAGCCTTTGTTTGTTTGTTTGTTTGTTTTATTATTAAATTTGATTTCATACATTTTCGTATTCCATTAAGACATCTGTTAGCCATAGTAATTCTCTTTTGGATTTCAGTAGTACAATCGTTTCTATTGTTAATTTCCGAACCTAAATAAGTGAAGCTGTCAACAACTTCAAAACTATACTCTTCAATTTTAAAATGGGGCTTAAATTTCGTTAAAACATGATTTAGTGCAAAGCAAGTACTTGGTCTAACTCTCAATGATTTTCAGTCCTATTATCATGCGCTGCTAGTAGAACTAAAAGTAATTTTTGTAAAATATTTCGGAGTAACTTTCAGTGTTCTGATACAAAAATTTAATCAAGAAGTCTCTCCAGAGTTAAATAACTTCTTTTTAAACAGGATTTCATTATTTTTTAATGTTTCACTAATGTCGATCTTTTTTTATGCTTTTAATATATAATTTATTATATACGACAGTGCTTCAGATCATTGTTTTGTTAATATTTTGTGTTGCCTTCATTGCGAAATAAGTTAAGTTTCTCAATAACCTAATCCTGAACAAAAGAAAGAAAAACTCTCACATCTTTTGTATGTTTCGTATTTAAATATTATCTAATTAATGAATTTATACTACTTTATTTAATTACAAATTTCCTTTAAAAACTTCTGAATTTTGGATTTTATTTAATTGTTATAAAATACTTAAATTATAACTTTTATTTCAGTGTTACACACAAGTTCGTGAAAAGAATAATTCTATAACTTTTGCAAATATTAATACCATTTTTAAAGAATAGCAGTAAATTAAATTTTCTTTGTATATGTGAAATAAATTTTATTATACCGCCTTTAGAACTAATAACACTTTTCTTTATGGGGAAGGGAATTTCCTATACTTAAACATAATTTTTTTGTATGTCTTCTATTATAATTTTCACGACAGAGATTAAATTCATTATATACATATGTCCCTCACATTCGTGTTTGCATATTCTTCATATATAACAATATTTATATAAAAACTTTATAAATTTCAATAAAAGTATCAATTTATGATTTAATATATATTCTGCATCCATATAAAAAAAAATCTAAGTTTAAATTATCATATTTAATGCATTTTCAATAAAATTGAGCAATATATATAGTTAACTATATTTATCCAGAAAAAAACAGCTAATTAATATTTAAATGTATATAATTAAACTATCAGCAATTACAAAAATTATGTTAATAACTATTACAGTTTAAGAGATAACTATAATATCCTAATTATTATACGTTAAAAACTGTATAAATCTTAATAGGATTTTTGTGTGCATTTCAGAGAATACCATATATGGCTTCTTTTTATGTATAAACGTAAACAGCCAATACACTTTAAATCTTAACTTGAACAAATTTAGTTAATTTTGCAAGTAGAAAAGAACATTTCATATGTATGTGTATTTATATTTTCTCTTAAATTCTTTTATATGATCATATGGATTAAAGCGTAAACAAATTCTTTGCATTTTATGGAAATGTAAACAGAAAGTAAACATTAAAGAAATGACAAAGGTTATGTCTGACGCTCTAAAACATAAAGTGAAATATGTATTAAATGATTATAATACGTATTTTTAACACTTTTATACTAAAATGCACTTACAAGGGTGTGAAATAATTATACCCAACATACTTGAATTATTTTCTGCAATTCTGTATAAATGCAGTTATATAAAAACTCCTTTACTTTTCTATTACCATTTTCTTAGTATTAACTTTGTATTTCAAATCACCTTTTTTGAAATTTAATAAGAGAAGTGAAAGATAAATAATTAGCCTGAACTAAAAATATTTTTTTATATTTTGATTTTTTTGCTAAAACTTCCTATAAACTCATCTTCTAATCAAAAAATGGATAGATCAAAAGCTTATGAGCTTGAAACTTTTATCATTACGTTTTTTTTAACGGAAAAACGACACTAAAGATATATATTACCTTTTTCTCTTTAATTTGAATATCTGTTAATTTTACAATATCAAATTTAAGTTGTATTTTTTGTAGAACTTTTCACTTTTTTCTGTACTTTATATAATCTAGAAAATTAATGGCAATAAGTAGCATTCGTCACATCTTGACAATTTTTTTGTCCCATGAGCTAGTGGTGTAGTTTCCTTTATTTTTATTCATTTCATTTCCTATATTACTTTTTCTGTTGCTCATATTTTTTACTGTGTTTTTCTTTGTGAGGTGATGGAGCTCTCGATTTCTTAAAATTCGATACACTTACAAAATCTTTAGTATTAACTTTATATTTTTAAAGTTCTTTTAATACGTTTCATTCTAATTTTTTGTTAAATTGAGGATTTGGTAGAAACAAACTGTGGATAATTACCTCATATTTTTTTTTATTACTCAAAAATCCATACAATTAAAAATAACTATTTTTAAACTTTTTGATGACTAATTTTTTTTATTTGTTGAATTCATTCTCATGTAAATTGCAATATTTTTTTCTCGGTTTAATTTTGCACCTTTCTGTCATTTAGGAATAATACATTTTTGTAACAATAAACCAATAATAATAATATATAATATTAAGTTAAATTATTAACAGTTATTAAACTAAACAATTAATAGTTAGTAAAGTAAAAAATTAACACTTAATAAATTAAACAATTAACACTTAATAAAATTACTCAATTAACACTTAATAATTTATCAATTAATAGTTAATAAATTAAAATACTTATTAACTAATAAATCAACATAACTATTGCATAAGAAATTGAAAAAACTATTAATTTTTTAATTAAAATTATTACTAAATTAATATATATTTATTAAAGTCATTGTTACTCCTTAAATTTTCCATTTTCTAGTATGGTTCTCTTGTTTTGTTCTGCATTTAATTCTATGCAATTTAGCGATGAACTATTTTCTTATTCCATTTTAAATCTTCCATGTTTTTGTACTTCATTAATTTCATATACTTTTCTTACCCAAGGAATTGGAAATTGTAAAAAATAATTTAAAGTCTGTAAAAGTTTTAATACAGGTAAAACAAACAAAATATAGCACTCCTAATTAAAATGTTCTATATTTTTATTATTTAATATCACTTATATCACTGACCGTACATTTTAAGGATGAAATCTTTCTTAAGCATGCATTTTATTCCGAAATGATATTATCGTCGAAGATCTGTTAAGGGCGGGGGAAAGCTTGACACCAATAGCACACTGATCCAGAACACGACCATGAAACAAAAGAGCTTCCATTAAATCATTTCTTTGAGTAATGGAGCTGTCGATGTCTTTAATCATTCTGACATATGTTATATTTAGCGCGACAAATAGGCATCAGATAGGAAGACAACCCTTTCTTCCGAAGACAAACTTGCCAGAAGTGGACACGATTAATAGTCCTTTATCGATACTTTGGAGTGTGAAGAGAGATTTTTCGGAAGTCAATATATAACAGAGGATGAGAGGCTGTACCTATATCATTGGTGTTCTAGATTTACGAAGTTTTCCTTGTACAAACAAGTGTAGAATATGTTGATCTCTTTCAAACAAATTTCTTCGAAACGATTTTTTGTTAACAGTAATATCGATATAATAATCGATTGGATGTGCACTTCTTGAAGTAAAAAAAGTAAGATAAAAAAATTAAGTCAATTTCTACTTAGGTCAAAAAGAAGAAAAAATTTATTGTAGTTATTTTTTATTAACTAATTACACTTAATATAAATATGCATATACATATGACAGAATCATAATATTAAGAGTCAAAACATCTTTTTTTTAAAATAACTCTAAAATATTTTAACCTCATTAAGTTGGTAATTACTTTTTTTAATAAAAGTTGAATACAATAGGAAATAACTTATAACCAGTGTAATGGAAAACTGACATCTAATTTCCTTATGCTTATTCAGGTTAAATCTTCACCACAAATTAAACAAAAACTGTTATATCCAATGGTGTTGCCCTCTAGAGCAATGCTTCTCAAACTTTCCATGCTTGCGACCCAATTTCAATCATAATTTTCATCGCGTCCTCCTCCGTACAATAACAAAATTTATAAAGCAATAATAATGTAATATGACGTAAGGCTACAATACGACTTTAATTATAAACTACACAAATTAACAAGATAGTATTAAATTTTGTACATAACTTGTATATACGACAAGCTTATGGAAGTCACTAGTAAGTTTTAAACCTGCTCTTAACTTAGTATGGATGAATTAATTATTAGATACATTGTCTAGTACTGATACGCTAATAAGTATATTATATCAATACAAATGTGTCCGAATGTATATATTTTGTCTTGCTACTTTTCAGTAAATTGATAATTTTTTTTAAATAATCTTCTATTTTCGACTTTTCGATTCACTCGCGCCCCCACAGGGAGGGTTGTCACGCCCCCCTAGAGAGTTGCGCCCCACAGTTTGAGAAACGCTGCTCTAGAGGAAAAATGTCGACTGAAATATATCTCATAAACTATGATTAAGTATTTAAATTTAATTAATGAATTAATAATTGAAAAAACTGTATTGTTATCAAGTGTAATCCACTACAAGTTTTAAAAAATGTATTTGAACTTGAGTGTATAAATTAAAAAAATACTTTACAGATTGAAAGTTTGAACAAGATACGTAAATATATATAGGGAGAGTGTGAAATAATAGTAGGGATTGCAAAACCTTTTTGAGAAAAAAAATATATGATAATCCTTAGTGCTTTATTCTTGTATACCAAGATAAAATGAAACTTATGGTTCATTTTTATTTTGGATTATACTTTCAATTGATCTAGGTCCTAATATCCTAGATTGTAGGACATTTAAAAATAATTGAAATATCATTTAAGTAAATTTAAATTCCGTAAATTGGTGTTTATGGATTTTTTTTTTTTGTATTTGTCCTGTTTTCATTATTTGTTCATTTTTTAACTGTCAAATTTGATTAGGAAATGTTTTATTCTTTTTTATATCTTGATGTACTTAAAATTATTTTTAATTACTTTATGTTTTTCTACAGGACTTTTCTTAGAAGAATTGATTTTCACTCTTACAGTGATAAGTAATAAAGTAACAATTCATAAAGTGTTTCTTAGAATGAACTTCTGAAATTGTATCATTAAATTTTCTGATTCCCTGCTATTTCTGATTCCATGTTTTTCTCAGGATTTTATTTTATTTTTATTTTTGGACATGTTAAAAATTATTAATGTTATTTTTTTCTTAAGATTACAGAAAATTAAAAATCTCCCGATTAAAATAATGTCTGATTTCGTTACGGACCAATCATCTACTTTCTGAAATTTAAGTTTAATACTGTGGTCAAATGGCTTTATCCAGTCTTACTAGAATCTATTTTGATTTTATATAATTTTATAATTTAACACAATAGAATTCTCGGTGGTGCCAATTAATTACTTCTGATCCAATACTTCAGAATATTTTGACAGATTTGCAAGCATATTTAACACGTTTAAGTATAAGATAAATTATTTTTTGCTTTACGTCTGGGGTGGCCAACTCAAATGACCTGTCAAGCCACTTCGTAAAAATATAATTATCCCACGGGTTATATAAATATAAATATATATATATATTAGATTTGGGCCCATTAAAAATATTTATTTGAGTGAAAATTTATAATAGATTGACATGTTATTATTGTTTTCATTATTTTCTGTGCATACAATCATAGAAAATATGATCATAATAATACAATTATCTAATTATATTCAATTTTTTAATTAGCGTTGAGAATTATTTAGCTGCCAGCTGCTATACCCGTTCTTCGCACAGGTGAACTGAAAAATTAAACAACACTGTTTGAAGGATAAAGAAGTTTTAATGAGTTAATTTTATGTGAATTGAAAACTTTAAAAAAACGCTTTTTGCATATATCTGCTAAGCAAAAAAAGATGAAAAAAACACCCTTGTTAAATTTTAAGTATGTAGATCTAATAGCTGATAAAAAGGGGTTTTTTTATTTATAATTCCCCGTAACACTCTTGAGGGTCGATTTTTCAAAATACCTCCCTAAGCTGATCTCTGCTCAGCAAAAGTAACACATTGTTAAAAGTTTTGCGTAATGAACGCTTAAAATAGTGTAAATAATTTATATCTGAAAGTGTAATACATTAATATTACTTTCTGTTGAATTTATTTTATGTTAAAATTGTAATATTCTCAAGCAAAGCCGTTTCTTAAATTATAATGACGATTCAATGAAAAACACAGCGAAATAATAACGATAGAGTCAAGTTGGCAAATGTCTAGCTACTTTCATAGCTCAAGCTCTATTAGAGCTTTGTAAGACCCGCCGTGTAGGGAAGCGATGCACGTTAATGCTTTATCTACCACATTAGTTTTTTTCATGCAATATTTTTTTTGGATCTCTACATTGAAAATTAAGGAATATACATAAACGAAATACTCCACTTTGGAAAATTTAATCCGTTGGAGATAATAATTTAAAGATATTTCACTGTAAAATTAATTATATACACCGTTCACTTAAAATAAATAGTCAAATCGTTTTCTAAGGTCTTCATTAACATACAAAAACATAAGACATTATATCTTGGAAGAGTGGATTTCAAAGAATATTCCTTCTAAGTTGGCGTGGTGTGGTAGTTAGGAGAAGGGGGTGCCAGCTCAGGTGTCGTCCACGTCACTTGACTATGGTTCAAAATTACGTGGTCTGTTGCCAAAAGCCCTCGTGTAGCTGAACAGGGCGACGTTAATATTCACTCACTCCAAAAAATACAGTTCAGTAGTTATAATCATTTTTATATTCTTAAAAATGCAATATCCGCCTATTGAATTAAAATTATAGCGTTAGAATTAACTACTGACCACAAACAAACTATGCAAATATGAAAAAATGATGTAGTCTGAAAGACAAAGTTTATCTACTGTAAGTACCAGTAGCAATCAAAGTATTTATTTTAAAAAAAGAGCAATTTCTTACCACCAAAGGTGCATTATAAAATCATTAAAAAACATTTAAATAAAGAGAGATTTATAACAACCTCTCCCTTCAAAACTTAGTTTAATTCTGAAATAAAAAAATAGGGATTATGCTGTTCACAGGAATTAATTAGAAGCGAGCGCCTTGCGTAGCCAAAATAAAAAGAGTTCTTTCACAATCAAAAGATAGATATATGCTGACGTGGGCTTTTTTGTAGCGCACGCCAGAATTGCTTGCAAATGGCAGAATTTTTTCCTACTTACTTGACAAATATCGTTATATTTTGGACACTTCTCACAATATCTTTATAAATTATAGCCTATGTGTCATTCTGATGTATAAGCTATATTACTGTAATTTTTCATTAAAATCCATTCATTTGTTTTTGCGTGAAAGACTCTCAAACATCCAAAAAAAATTTCGCACTTATAATATATATCTAGATGTATTTAATTATTTAAAATTAATAAGATAATTAATTATTTGAATAATTATCAATGTCTTTAAGTTTGAAATGTTTGTGTTAAATAATGTTGTTATGTTTAATAAATTTCAATTTGGAAAAAAAGAAAAGATTCATAGTAACAGAAACAACGTGATAAAATATGAACAATATTATGGAATTTATTTGTTAAAAAAATCTATAAAAACAAAAATATTGCGCAGAATAGTAGTATAGTAGTATTTTGTAAAGTTGTAATAAATCTCGCGTGCGCAAAGCTATTTAAGGAGGGCCGCGGGTTAGCCCCCTGCTTTAGGTGAAGAGAACTTTTTGGCGCGCAAACCACTTTTGAGTTGTATGGTAATTAGGAATTTTCAAATATATTGTAATTTAATTATCATAAAACTTTATTAAAAGTTTCAAAATATTTACAATATTTTCCAAATGAAATGAATATAATTTTAGAAGTAGTAAGCCACCAGCCTGAAGTTTTACTTTGTTACGTCTTCCAATCGTTTTAAATATACAAAGAAACATACTTTATCCCTGCTTAACTTATTCTTATAGTTAGTATTACAAGCTTAAGTTGAAACTTTAGTGTATACCAGTGATTGCGAACCTATGATCCGTGGGTCAAACAATGACCCACGCAAGCTTTTTAACTGACCCGCAATTGCTAGGAAACAACTTGTTTGTTTACGCGGGTGTATTTAATTTTTCTTATTTTTGTGGATTATTTATATTCTATTTGAATTTTTTCAAGCACATTGACACTAAAGCAATTTAAATGTTGTCTGCTTTAGTTTAATCATTACAGTTCCAAAGTTACGCAAATGACAACAAAGGTATATGAAAGTATGTAGTGTCTGAAATAAATCAAAAAATCATCACAAAATATCAAATAAAATATCGTCGGTCTAATTATCAGACTGCGTAAATCCATCTGGGATGCTAATTTGATACTGTAGGGCTAGGCGCCAAGTTGTTGTTTATGTTCGCAAAGATAGGCGATAATATGGTCTACTTTGATATTTTTACCGTGCGATAATGAGGTTGCCATGGGTATAACGTATATTAGTGTTAGTTTTTTGTTTTGTTTTTCCCCGGGATCTTTGCTCAGCAAAAGTAGCACATTGTTACAAATTTTCTGTAATAAACGCTTAAAATAGTGTAAATAATTTATATCTGGAAGCGTAATGTATTAATATTACTTTCTGTTGTATTTATTTAATCTTAAAATCTTGCCACCACCTCTCACTTCGAAATCTAGTTTTATTATGAAGTAAAAAAAAGTAGTGACTACACTGTTCGAGGAATAAATTAAAAGCGGAGCGCTCACTGAGGCATGGCGTAGACAAAACAAAAGGATTAAGGAATCGCGCCAAAAAGCACTTGGCGCGTTGCACTCCTATATCAAATCAGTTACACCGGTGGAGTTACGCAGTCTGATAATTAGGCCGACGATGCATAATTTTACTCACATTTTGTTAGTTGGGATAAAAAAGAAAACGAAAACTAAAGCAAATAGCCATGTTTAAAGCACTTTTTTCGTATAAAATGCACTTTTGTAGGGTTATGTTCAGTTATGTTTGTAGAAAGCGTCCGTTTTTACACGTTAAGCCAGTTGAATTTTAAAGATGTTTAAAGTTTTAAAAATACTCATTTAAAAGTTTTTAAACATATCTCTCTGTTGAAAATGGACATTAGTGACCCACACGCTAGAACTAAAAAATATGAACGAAATTTGACCCACGTCTCAAAAAGGTTCGCAATCGGTGGGGTATACATTTGATTTCCATAAAGTACGAAAATTTACAGTTACATTATTTATGTAGTATATTTCTAATTTAATGATTTAAATTATTGTGGGGGGAGGGGACACTAATGTTTTCCTTACTGTTCACATTACCATGAAAGTAAATTTAGAATTCTTTAAATTGCTTCTAACGAGACATGGATACTCTAATGGCCGTACTAACGAAAATAATTTCTGTAGAGCAGTGTTTCTCAAACTGTGCGACGCACCCCCTAGAGGGGCACAAGCATATCGAAAATAAAATATTATTTAAAAATTAAGAGTTAACTAAAATGAAACAAAACCAAATATATTCTAACATAATAAAAAATAAATACACATTTACTCTGATATACTACATTATATACTATATTTATAAATGTATCACAGTACGGCACAATATTTTTGATATTATGTATCAATACTAAGTTAAGAACAAGTTTAATCATTTCTAGTGATTCTCCCACAAAAGCTCTATCATATGCAAAATTGTATTCAAAATTTAAAATATTTACATTCATGTCCATAAATTAAAGATAATGAAGTTCAGGCAAAGAAAGAGACTTATTTGTAAAGTCTATTTATTAAACAAAAGGTAAAAAGAGCAAAACAGATGCTATATGTTTGACATAATTAATAAAAATTGCGATTTTTACTCCCTGGAGCAAATTTCAAAAAAGAACCGATTTACAAAAAACAGTATAACACGGTTATAATCATGGTTAATACGGAGTATGTCTCCCGGACGATACAATACGGGTCTTACAACGCCTAGGCATGCTGAGTATCAAATTATCAATCTGATCTTGGGAATATTACACCACTCATCAAGCAATGCCCTTCGAAGTTCCGGTAGACAGGTGGGAGGGGGTTGACGGGCTGCAATTCGTCGGCCAAGAATATACCACACATGCTCTATAGGATTCAAGTCCGGTGAGTATGCTCGCCAATCCATACGGGTGATATCCTCCGATTGAAGGCATTCGTCTACAATGTTTTCACGGTGAGGATGGGCGTTGTCATTCATAAACAGAAACTCAGCACCCATGGCGCCCCGAAACAAACGTACATGTTGTTCCAGAATGACATCCCGATAGATGTGGCATGTCATCGTTACACTCTGAACATGCAATTCAGTACTGGAACCAAGAATAATTCCCCAAACGAGCCATCCTGCACCACCCTAATGGTGTCGTTCAATGGTGTTCTGAGGGAGGTAATGGGTACCTGGCGCTCTCCATATTAAAGTCCGGCGAGAATCAGACTGCAAACCAAACCTGGACTCGTCGGAAAACATCATACAAGACAACTGTTGTGGTGTCCACAACGCATGCTCTTTACTCCAGGTTAATCGCAGGTGACAGTGAGTTGCGGTAAGTGGAACACATCTGACAGGCCTACGAACATATACACCAATGTGCCCTAAGAGTCTGTACACGGTCTGCTTTAAAACTGTCGTGCCGGTAGCTGAAGAGAGCTGACGAGACATGTCTGATGCTGTGCTTCGTCTGTTTCTTTTGGCAGTAACTGCCAAATATATACCGGTCCTCATTCGGCGTTGTAATTCGGGGGCAACCTGTAGTGTAATATCTACTAACATTACCATCATCTTGGAATCGTTGCCAAAGCCTGGAGATGACACTCTAGGTGATTCCAAGTTCCTCGGATACTTCCAGCTGGGTACTCCACATTCGAGACGTCCAATAATTCTACCGCGTAAAAAATCATCCAAATGCTTCCTTTGTGCCATAACTATGCGGCTATTGCACTGAAAGGCTTTTAAAGCGCTTGTGAGCAATTTTACTTCTTTTCCACCATTCCTTATATACCTCTCTCTTACACGCTCATCATTGTGACGTACTCTAGGCGTCATCTGGTGGTTTCCTGTAATTTTCATATTCTTATTCAAGATGTGTGTGATAATTCTACAGGTGAAATTTTTATTTTATAGTTCAATTTCTGTGTGATTCTGAATTATCCTTAATTTATGGACATGAGTGTAGTTTGATAATTTATGCGGTTTTTAATTTAGATCGTATTGTAGCTTTAGCGTTAAAGTACATTATTTTTGCATTCAATGTATTGTTATAGTATGGGGGAGGCACGGAGAAAATTATGAATGAAAATTGGGTCACCAATACTGGACGTTTGAGAAACATTGCTGTAGAGAGCAACTAAAAAGATTATCAACTTCCTGCTTTCGTAGGTTGGCGTTGATTGACCCTCCTTTATAGGCGTTTAAAAGATCAAATTACGCGTTTATCTTGTATTTCTTGTTTTGTTTATTTGAAGTTATTTAGAACTTGCCAATATGAGAAATTTTGCAATTATATATGGATTACTTTCAGTTTTTTTTATTCATTAAATAGTTATTTTTTTACTGTGTTCTGGTTATAAAGAGTCAATGATTCAAAAATGGATGTGCATTTTTGAACGACTGTAACTGTAATAAAAGTTGCATTTAATTATGTATGATTCTTGTTTGGGCATAATAAGTATTATAGTGTAATAAATTAATAATATGTAAGAATTTCCTTCTTTCTTAATATTTATTGTTTAATTTTTGAAATACTTTACTGTAAGAAATCATTAGAGTGAAAAAGTAAAATATTGTGAATATGGCTTTACTCATAATAGAGGGAACTTTAATATATTTTTCCGTGTTAAAAGGATATTACAAAATAAAAGCATATATGAACAAAATTAAGTTTATTGGAATTTATTTTTTACATATATATATGTATGTATTTATGTATTAAATAAAAATCTATGAAACAAAAACATAACCAAGAATTTAATAAAATTCAATACAAAATTGCCAAGTTTTTGGAAAAACATAACAATTATTGAGTTTTTCAAAAATAAACATATTTTTCTTTGCATTGTCATTTTTAGCGTCAAATTATCAACAAAATGTTTGATGCCATCCAGTTATTTAATTTGTTAGTTGGAATGTGCGTCTAAATATCTGTGCATACTTTTCATGATGTTCCTCATTTCGGATGACGTTGCAACAGAAGCTGCTTTATTTATTTTAATTTCATCGTTAGAATCTGCATCAAGGATATATTTTGAACTTTGAACAAACACTAAAATATTCTTATCTTTCATAATTAGGGCTGTGCACACATTATAATTTTTTCCTGTAAGGAATTCTTCCGAATGTACGGTAGGGCAGTCCAATCCGGCTGGTGTTTTCCGTTGTTGTTCATTCCCAGACCAGTTCATTCTTCGAGAGCAGCGGAAGGAAAAAGAAGAGTTTCTACAGGCCCGTACGTTAGGAGATGATACGCACGCACGGGACCGGCCGAATTTCCCTGCTAAGCCTAATTTCCTTTAAAAATTCATATAAAGTTTTAAATGCAATCAAATACTCTAAAACTTATAATTTACTATCATTGGTAATATTTGAACACGGAGTACAAAAATTTCGCTATACTTAAAAAAACAATTGCGAATTTTAAAGAAATATTTTTATTTTAATAAAAAAAGGATACTCTTTCAAAAAAATTGACAAGAATCCCAAGCATTTAAGTACGAATATAGAAAATATTAGAAAACTTAGCCAAAATATTCAAATTTTTTACAGAAATCCATAAAGCAATAGATCACGAACCGCTAAATGTCCGATTCTCTCGAAAAATAAACATGTGTAGCTGTTTATAATCATAAATATCTCGGATCTAATTACAAAAAACACCGAGCCTAAAGCACATCTTGAAATTCAAAGTTTTATGAAACATTATTCGAAAAAAACCGGTTTTTAGCCGCCACATCTAGTGCTTGTAAAAAATTAATTTAAAAACGTTCCTAACTCTGATCACACCGGTGTGATCATGGACCAACGAGGAGGGAAAGCTCAATCACATATATGATGCCGTGGAGGGAGAAACGCGTGATCACATACATGTGATCATGGTCCTGAACGGATTAAGTAAAAAAGGACGCCTGGAAATACATAGTAGTTTGTTAGGACTGCTGTGTTTGTTCGTGTTATTTCAGCTAAAGCGGTTTTGTGTTAAACGTATTTCACTGTGCGTAAGATGCTCATCATTACTGAACCATGACTCATTACATATTTTATTTAACTAACGCCAGTGCTGGACTTCTTGACCATGTGACGCCCAGCCTCCCAGTACGGAATGGCGATATCGGCAGTCGGGTATTAATTGAGTCCAAAGCATTGAGCTGGTGGTCGCCATCCATTCTGCATGGCCACAGAATGGACAGGCCTCGTCAGCAGCCAGGCCGAGCCAGTGGAGTTATATTCCCAAAAAGTCATGACCGAGGGTTAGGTGAAAGTGGACAACAGCCTCGACTCTCTCCAGGTGAATCGAGATTGGAACAACTGTAGCCAGAGTTTCCAATGGCTTTGCAAATCTATTGGGTTTTTTGGGTAGTATGTTTGTCAATTTTTGTGGAAATAATGCTCTTTGCACTTCTGAGAGTCCTGGGGACTTCCGGTTGAGACGACTTGGCTTTCTCATTGCCGGGGATCCTAACATGACTTGGCTCCCCAATTTTGGTCCGGCACTGAATTATGTAAATGGAAGTCAGTTGATGGATTACTGCTTAAGATATCCAACTATCCTAAAATCATGAATTTATTTTAAAAATTGATAATTTTTTATTATTTTATTTTATAGGCCATCTTATTAGCTTCATAAAAGTACAAATGGTTTTATTTTCCATTCACTAGGCATCTGCTTTTAGTAAAAGCAGATGCCACACTTTACATAAGATGTCGAACTTTAAAATACGTTTTATTGGAAATGTGTTTTTTGATATATGTTCTGTATACCAGTAGAAGTGTTTTAACCTTCAGATTTATCAATCACTGTTCAATTACAAAATTTACAGTTTCGTATGTGAATATAAGCACTATTTTTTAAAGCAATTTCATATAATAACTAAAATAAAGCTTTCTAGTTTTTGTAAAATGTAAAATATAGCTTATCCTGAAGATCATTTCAAAAAGAAATAGCAAAGTAATACATCAAAATTGAAAAATTCAAAATTTGTTCATTTACGATTTGTACAGAGCGGTCCCCATTTATGCAATTTTTTGTCAATTTTTATCTTTTTTTCCCATTTTAGTAGTAATAATTTATTTTCCTCCTCTTAATTTTGGTCTTTTTTTCTTAAAATGTACTAAATAATTCTAAAAAACACAAAAGAATCTCCATAAATCCATTATTTAAAAAAAAGTTGTCGTAAGTAGTCGAATACCTTAAAGCTTCAATTGCGGCTAGGAAGTCTATGCAGGAAATCTATCCAGTCCAACTTTTGCATTAGCTAGGCCAACAGCTAGAAATTTCGTTGTAGCTTCACAGACAGATAAAACCTCTCCAACGTGGTTGATGCCATTTTTTCCCCACAGCCAATGAGTCATTATTACTGAGATAATTGTTTCCTTTTATTAACTAACCCTTCAAGAGCCATATGGTTATTGAAATTAAATATTAGTATGTGAATATTAGTATACCTTTTAGTTTGCAAAGAAGTAAAATAAAAATCAAAGGGAAAACACATAACAATGTGTAGTTTTTATTGGATTAATGTATGGATTCAATTTGGTTTAATGTTAAGTTGTACAGGTAATTCTTTTCATTTGTTCAATATACTTTATTATCACATAAAATTATACTTATTGATAAACATAAAACATGTGAAAAAATCAAAATAATATAGCAAAATGAAAACAAAAACAGCACAATAATAAAATAATGTTACAAAAACCCGTACTCAGTATTATTGCAATAATTGACAATGTTCGAGATAACTCGCTAAGTTGGCAAGTCCAATTTCGTATGCACTGAATTGGCAATCATGTGCTTCGTTTTATACAATGCAGGCAATAGGTTGTGATAATAAGCACTCAAAACACTGTAAAAATATTCTTTTTCTTTTAAACGTTTCTATTTCCGAAATTGTGGTATATGTTTCACTTTGATATTTTGTTTAAAAAATACAAACCGGTTTATAACTCAATGCCACATTCAGAAGGTTTCAAATGCGAAAAAAGTTCATTCGTTGTGGAAGGGCTATTATAAAGCATATAATATTCCTTTAACTTTTAATTTTCTTAACATGTAATTTTTTCCCTTTTATTTTTGTGACATTCTAAACAACATAAAACAACGTCGTAAATAAATATTTGTCTATGACAAATAAAAAGCTCTTTTTACATACACACACAAATATGTTTTTCATAAACTACTAGTAAAAAACTAGTTACTAAGAATAAGAAAAAAAACACTTTTGACAGGTACGGCAATGCAATATTTCTCTTTTTTACATTGCAACATAAAATTTACTCATATGTTAGCAAGACAGAAAACAAGCATTTTGATTAAAGTAGATAAATGTAATACTTTACATTAAAAAAATAAATATTTTACTAAAGGCTAAAAGTAAATCGATTTTTAAAATTCATTTTATGAAGCTTACAATTTTCATTCGATGTGTTTGAGCAGCTTTATTGCATAACAGAATGAAAATATTGAACTAACAGGTGGAAGAATAAAAGATTAATTTTTTTACTCTTCACTTTGTTTTGAGCAATTTTAGAAGTGATTCTAACTTTGAAAGAAGTCAATAAAATGAAGTCAGAGATCACAAAATCTTTTTTAATTATTGGAAGTCAATTCCTGAATTAAATTATTTCGAGAATTTGAATAAAATGTAAATTTTAACTCCCCCTCTTCTCTATTCTTTTAGGATATAAGAATAAATAGAAATGTTTTTATTCAACGAAAGCAAAATACGGAGTTTAGCTTACGAATTTCAATTCGAAAATCAAATTAGAATTTAAACTGAAAATTTACTATTAAGTAAATTTTTAGTAAACCGTGCTTTTGTGAGTGCTCTATTTTAGTTCACGAAACATTATTTTTCTCTTCTGTATCAATTTAACTTTTGATCACAAATTAAGGCGTCTGACACATCCAAAGGAGCCAGTGTTAAATTACGTAAGTTTATGTACTTTTTTCACAGAAACTGCTTACTTCTCATGAAATTTTTACAGTAGGCTATGTGTGCTATTAATAACACTTTAATGCAGAGATTTCTCTTTTTGTTAAAATCTAAAATAATTTTAAATTTTTGAAAAAATGTTTACTTTTAACCCCTAAAATATTAATAAAAAGCTTATCTAAAAATAATTAGATATATTTTATGTCTTCCATTAAACTGTGTAAATATGTTAAGGGGTATGTTGGAAACCTGAAATCTTCTTAATATGACAATATTGAGCTTTTTAAATTTTCAAATTGTATAGATTTTAACCTTTCTAAATATACCGTACTTTAACTTCTAGGGCAATTAGAACCCCTCAAAACCTATTTTTAATTAATCATTGAAACTGGGGCACGCCCATTTAAATGGCGAGAAATGTAAAAAATGTATTTGTTCTTGCTTAAAAGTTGAATGAATGATGGAAATGAAAACCCTTATTTCAGAATTACTAAGAAAGTGTTTCAATGGAGGTACATAAAATCTTAATGAAAGTTTAAACAACGTAATATAGTCTCGTGTGCCTAAGAAAATATTTGCACAAATAGAAGTTATCATTGGGTTCTATGATGCAATATTATAATTCAATATAGGAAATGATTTAAAATCACAAATTTTGAGAAAACTTAATATTGAGCCTTGTGATTACGTGGTACAGGCAATGGAACGCCTTATCAAACAGAGGCTGTTAATAGCTAAGCAATCATGTTTACAAAAAACAAAGGAATTTAGGAAATAAAAAAAGACTTTAAAGAAAGAGAAATGTGATGATGATATTCAAAAAATGTAGATCTTTTGGAGATGAGGAGGAATGTTTTAACAGAAAGTAATTATACATTCAAGTTCATTTATCTCAAAAGTAAATTTTTGATGTTCGATTCACCTTTTCTGGGAAAAATATGATCACAGGTATTCAAGCCTTTTATGACATATTTCTAATGATGGCTAATATATACTAAAATGAGCTTTTTGAAATTTATTTTTTAGAATTTTTTTTATGTGAAAAATGGGACAAATTTCGCTAGATTTGATAAAATATTTTATAAATTATTAAAAAATTAAAAATAGCTAAAAGCTCATTTCAATGTAATGAGAAATGTGTACTTTAATTGTATAAAAAATTTCAAGCATGTACATATAACATATTTTGAGGAAAGGTACATCGAAACTAGCCAATTTAACATTGTCGGTGTACAAGTTTCCGACTCCTCTTAAATGTATACGCACTGAAATTTTAGGATTGTACATTAATTATGTTTCGAGAAAAAGTTACATAAAAGAAAAATATTACATTTATAAAAAAAAACGGTCTGTAAAGAAAACGTTTTTTGAATTTTTGAGGACTCACTTTTTATAATACTTTTTAGACGCATACGAAGTATTTTATTTACCCCCTGCTTCTTCAAAAGACCTTCTTCTAAATTCAATTTTTTTCATTGTATTTTTAACGCAATCTAACCTTTTTTTTTACCTCGCTTTCTTTGGGCTACATGAATCGTACGTGTATCTATTTGTTTGAAACATGACGCCCAGTTATAGCCTGGTCCAATACTACAATATTTTAAGATCTTTAATATTTCTGCATGACTCATATTGAATAGTGCAATAACCCTAATTTACCCCTAATTTTAATTTCACAAATGTAGATTTTAGAATAACTGACCGTAGGATTTTATTAACTAACTCATTGAGGTACTTTGTTTTTCCATGCAGACATTTTTTAATAACATAGGATCAGCTACATCTCTAATAATTGATTTCGTTTCATTCATGATGGTATATGACCCGTGTGTATGTGTTTTATGATCATAGTTATTTTCGTTATATTCAGCTACTGCGTTTTGAAACTTTCAGCATAAATTTATACCCAACGAACACATTTTCTTTCTTTCTTAGATCTTATAATAATTTTTGTCGTTAATAAAGTAATAATAACCAATTCAATGAAGAATTTGGATTGAACAGTATAAAATATCTGGTTAAGGAGACCAGAACATGCTCAAAATAGTAGAACTTCAAAAGTTAGACTTTGTTTTTGTGGGACGTACATCTTTAAAAAATTTTAACACATCTTAGATTTTTTTTTTCGATCTTAATAAAAATATTTTAATCTTTCTGTAGAAATGCAAAAATAGTTTTTAATTGATTTTTTTTCTGTTTAATTTAAAGTAGACATAATTTTTGAGATATAAGAATACATGGTTATGTTTAGGTAGCATTTTTAAAAGGTACCTCTTAAATATGTAAAATATATCTGTACATGTATTAAAAAATGCCTAAAATATAGATAACTTTTTTTTTGGATAAATACTAAGCTAGTTTTGATAGCTTTGTAGTTTTAAAAAATTTT
>BMAU01019427.1:0-259671 GCA_019973935.1 Trichonephila clavipes
ATAATGCGACGCCTGTTTAACTTAAATTAAAGTGATTAATTTATTTCGTTGGATCCATTTTTTATTAACATCCCGGTTTCTAATTTATCATTTGGCGTCACACTATAAGCTTAAGTTTAAACAATTAGATCTTTAATGACAAATAAAACAGTAGCACTAAATTAAAAAGGCCGTTCTTTTATATAATAATTAATTTATTTAAAGTTATAAGATTGAAATTATGTTAAAAATTCTAAAAGCATTCTTCATTATACTTAACTGAATAGTTTCGGAGAGAGGAATCATGATGTTGGCGTCCGGAGAGTCTCCAACCGTGATCACCGTCAAATAGGGTCGTGTCAGACCAAAATAGGTGATAAAAATTGTGTCAGAGAGTGTCTCAATTCGTCGTGCATGCGCTTATATTTCGCGGCGCGGTTTTCTTGTGTATGGGTACATTGCCTTCTTCCAGGCGTGGGAAACGCGTCACCCTTTTCCGGTGGGGTAAGAGACGCACCTAACGGATTCCTTTCGTTGTAAACAACAACAGGGCAGATATAAAAATTACAGTTGCAATCCTTAGGGACCGGTGGCCTCCCATCACTCCTCCCCTCTCTCCAGTCAGCTTTTCTGATTGAGGTCTGGATTCAGCGGAGGGATATCCTCTCGCGGTCAATGACTTCCCCCAAACGCGGGAAATTCCCAAAAAACATCCCAAACCATGATGTATTTATGGGTACATTGCCTTCTTCCAGGTGTGGGAAACGTGTCACCCTTTTCGGTGGGGTAAGAGACGCACCCAACGAATTCCTTTCGTTGTAAACAACAACAAGGCAGATATAAAAATTACAGTTGCAATCCTTAGGGACCGGCGGCCCCCCATCAATAAATAAAAATAACACCATACAACTACAATGAAATTTTAATTCTTAGAAAGATGAGATGATGATTGAGATTCATTTATTTTTTTTAAGATTATATACGCATAATAATGCAATTGAACTCTTATACTGAGGTTTTGCAATATTAAACAACACATTAAGAGAGGGGAAAAATATTCAGAAAATTACGAACCAAAAGAAAAGAAATATGGTTTGAGAAACATGTATAGAATTATTCGTTTTCTTTCATACAGAGATGATTAAGAAATTAATATTTTAAAGTAGTAGAGAATCACATTAACTGGGACAACACCATTAGGCAATGCAATGTAAATAACAAAATAAGTCTTGAATAATAATACCTGAGAAATATTTATGTCTATATATATATATATACAACCATACAAATAATGCAAGTGCTCTATGAGTCGTTTTTTTTATCTTCAAAATATATTAAAAGATTAATGTTCTGATTACATGTAGCACACTGATTAGAAAAGAAACTGAAGTTAGAAAAATATATATGTCCAAAAAAATCACACGCATACACTTCCAATATAAAAAAAAATGTTTATTTCCTACAGTAAATTTGTCTGGATTTATAAATATACATATATACAGTCGAACCTCTGTATGACAAAGTCGCTAAATCCATAAAAAATTCTTTGTATGGAAAATTTATTATATAGATGTTCATCTTTTAATATACTTCATTAACCACTTAAAACAAATTTTAAATTCCACAACACTATATATTAAAAAAATATTATTTACACCTTTTTAAGATTAATTTTAAAAAAAAATTAAAATTAAATTTATTTTATATAGCTTACCCATCAAAAAAGAAAGAAAGGAAGAAAAACTGCAAGGAAAACAAGAAAAAAGTATATCGACAAAAAAATTCACAGTATTTTCAGTATTTTTCAACATAATTTATTAATTTTATACTAAAATTAATATATTTTAAGGACATTTTATAATTTAAAGTATACAGGCAATATTAAACATACATTAGTTTATAGTTAGAACATGTATGCAAGGGACAACTCCACTGGAGCAAAGAGGATATCGAAGAAGTTTCCAGTGAACTGGACAATGGGTTTAAAGGTTGAACTTCTTGGATGAAGCGTCCAGAACTCTACTGCTCTCGGCAAGTTAGGATGAAATAAAACCAATTTAAGATTTATGAAAACTATAAAATGTGTTAAAGAGAGAATAACTAGAAATTTTTTTTCAGAAATGCTTTAAAAAACGGGAGAACATCAACTGAATCACAGAAGAATAAGTTTGTTTTGTAGAAAATGCACTTCGCTATAGAGAGGTGTTTTACGAAGAAAAGCTTGAAATGTTCAAGGTTCCAGGAACAAATTCGCTATACAGAAAAATTCGCAGTATAGAGGTTCGACTGTATGATATATATATATATATATATATATATATATACTACTATATATATATATATATATATATATATATATATATATATATTATATATATATTAAATCTATTTTATTATTTTCAAAAGAAAATAAACATTATGTTCAATAAAAAGGGCAATTTATTAGATATATTAACAAATATTACACTCCAGTTACAGAAACAAATACATTCTTCACTTTCAATAAGGATATAAGAATGTTTCTGAAATCTCTTTTCCTGAGCACTTTCTGTGAACATCAGAAACTTATTTCTGATACTTTATCTATTCTTATCTTACCCCACTACACCAGAGGCATAATACTTTTTAAAAAAAAAACCCATGTTGTATAAAAAGAAATATGTAGGATATTGAGTAGGGGATTTTTTTGGGTGAAATACGGTATAGCTGGTCGTATATTCTGAACCATTTCATTGTTTTTAGGTGGCATGAAAAATAAAAAAATTCGCGAATGAAATATTTTTGGATCTGGTATTATACAAATATAACTCCTTAATTATAGTAGAAATTATAATTTAAATTATACTTTCTGGAGGTAAAGTTTTTTTAATAAAGAAATTGTCGCTAAGAACTTATTTAAGAAGGAAATATTTAGAATAATTCGAAGTCAAGGACATTTTGTTTTCATTATTTCTAATCAATGACACAACGTGCATTTATTATTAAATGTGTACCCCTGAAAAATATTTTTAAGTACATTTAGAAAAATTAAAAGTAAAATGTTTAAAAATAAATTACGCACGCTATATATTATACAGAGTGTTTTTTTTCAGGTATAGAAATTCAAGTTGGCATTACTTTCCAAGATGGCAAACCGGATTGACCGATTTAACAGCTGTCAAGTGATTTATTCTCAGTTTGGTTTGGCAATTCATCATGAATAGACTCACGCCTAAACAAGCGCTTTCAAATTGTGCAATCTTATTTCGAGAAATAATGAGTGCCGCGTGCGATTTTCATAAGCGAATTTTGTTTAGCGATGAAGCGCACTTCTGGTTGAATGGCTACGTCAACAAACAAAACTGCCGCATTTGGAGTGAAGCTAATCCACAAGTGTATGTCGAAACACCGTTACATCCAGAAAAACTGACTGTTTGGTGCGCTTTATGGGCTGGTGGAATCATTGGTCCGTACTTCTTCAAAAACGATGAAGGGCCACAACGTTACAGTCAATGGTGATCGGTATAGAGCCATGATTACTAACTTTTTCATTCCTGAATTGAACAATCATGATGTCCAGAGCTGTGGTTCCAACAAGACGGCGCAACATGTCACACAGCTCGTGCCACAATCGATTTATTGAAAGACACGTTTGGTGACCGCCTAATTTCAACGTTTTGGACCTGTGAATTGGCCTCCAAGATCTTGTGATTTAACACCGCTAGACTATTTTCTGTGGGGCTATGTAAAGTCATTGGTCTATGCGGATAAGCCACAAACGCTTGACCATTTGGAAGACAACATTCGCCGTGTTATTGCCGATATACGGCCACAAATGTTGGAAAAAGTCATCGAAAATTGACGTCCAGATTGGACTACATCCGAGCCAGCCGTGGCAGTCCTATGCCAGAAATCATATTTAAAATGTAATGCCACAAGATTATCTTTCGAATAAAAAAAATTCATGTCAATCGAATAATACATCGTTGTTTTATTGCAATTTAAAGTTCTATACCTCTAAATAAACACTCTTATATATATGTAAGGAAAATTAAAATTAGATTAAAAATTAAATTCCCTATTCAGCACTTGACTCCATCTTTCTACGTTCCTCATATTCAAGTATCAAACTAATCGCCCATTTATTTTCTTCCGAACATATGGCTCTATCCAATAAACATGTCTAATTCTAGGTCGTTAGATTTAATAGTCAACATATGTCAGCATTAACTCTGCAAACACCATCTTAAAAGCAGCTGATACTCACTCAGATGTTTTTCACGTGTTATTCACGTGGAACCCCACCATAGCGTGCTTTTTTCCTCCCTTCTGCGGGCAGAACTGATGTTGACACGATGGAATAAAGATCTCTTTTTTAAACTTTAATCTGATTATGTCTCTAAAATAATGACATATATATATATAATCCAATATAAAAAATTTTTTCAATATATAATCATATAATATATAGCATACACATATATATAAATTTATACATATATATACATTTACACAAATATATAAACAAAACTATAAAAATAAACATATAGTTATATACCTAAGATAACTAAAATTAGGAAGAAAAGGCACATAGGTATAAAGATAGTATATATATATATATATATATATATATATATATATATATATATATATATATATATATATATATATAGTCTTTTCCTCTTCAAACAAGAGATAACATCAAAACAATCAATACATTCTAAAAACACAAAGACAGTAAGAAAATAACACAATGAAGGGACACATGAGCTACTGAGATGATTGAAAAATTATAAAACGGATGCGGAATTTAAAAATATTACTGAAAACATTTTATGATATTGCTGTCATTCACGGCCAACAGAGAGTTCACCCAATTTATTGCAAATATATATTTCATATAATTGGAAAACGTGCTCAATTTCTGATCTAAAAAACCAATTAGGTTTTAAGAAATTTTAATTTTCTGAGTTTGATTTAAAATTCGGTTTCATTTTAAAGCATTTTTAGCAGTCCTAGATTGAATTAATTAAAAATATATTTTTAACACAATCCAATATTTCGTGTGGAAACGGCAATTAACTACAATCTTAGTTTTTAAAATCATTTCTGTTTGCTCATGTTTTTGTAAGTTTTTGAGTTTTCTTCACATTTACTTCAATTAAGATTGGATTTAAAGATCCAATATATTTTTTGACACATAGTTTATATAATTTAAAAGCTCTTTACTTTGTTTTCATTATTTTTTTTTTTTTCCTTTTGAAAAATGCCATGACCAAAAATGGAACGCAGGCTACTGCTAGATAAATAATACTTGAAAGGGATGGAATATGACGGAAAATGGTAAATCTAAAATTCAGCTTTTCTCAGGTAATAAATACAAGTATAGACTACATAATACAAATGTTGCAGAATGAACTAAATATTTCCCTGATGTACCACAAACTACATTATAATAAATCTATTGTAGTTCTACATTGCAGTATTTGAAAGTCATGCTACAAAAACTTAAACTTGCTTAACTACCAACGATGGGGAACTGAGAAAAAATAGATATTGTTTACAAACTTGGTGATTTCTGGATTACGTTTGTATAACTACTAATTTCTATATAAATATTTTGCATTTAAAACTCTTGTGAATACATAAGGTTCTGATAAAAGTGAATAATTGATCAAATTAACAGTTGTTATCAATGTTTTTGTCTTGGAATATTTTGAATTAAAAAATAATATTTCAGTCATATTTATTTCAAGTAGAATTTTCATATAGAGCATAAGTTGTATAGTAACAGATTGAAAGATTAAAGCTTTACAGGCAATGGAATTTTTTTATGCCTTTACAAATTTTAAATATGTTTTTCTCAGATTTTTAATTTTGAAGATGAGAGTGTTTTCTAATCCCTAAGGTTACGTTTTTCCTGTTCAAGATGAGGAGTCTTGAAATATCTTGTAAATGTTCCCTTACATATGTTCTATAAAAGTTCATATGGATTTAGGTCTAGAAGATCTAGTTATTTTTTAAAAATATCTTAATGTTAATATTTAAAAAAGTTCGCTCTCTTTTCCAGGTTTAGCCATAAAATATTTATTAAAAATTCAACAAAGAGATATATTTTAAATTTTTTATACTTTTTGTTTCCAATAATCTAAGAAATATTAATCACTTAAGTACAATAATTAAATATTTTTAATAATTTAACATTTTAGAAAAGTTTTAAAAATTTCAAAACTGTTAATGCTTTAAAATTGTGAAATAATTGCTTGTCAAACTAACCTATTATTTTCAGAATCAATATTATGGTATAATGTGAATATAAACAAAATTAATTTTACTGTGACAAAACTGTTTTACGACTTCTATTAATTCTGCAAAAAGAATGAAAGATAAATATATAACATAGTGGCAGTCAAAAAACATTCATAATATGTAAAAATCCTGTCCCGCTACCAATTTCAATGCATTTTCCAAACTGTAGCTAAAAACAATTATATGTTTATTAGGTCAGAAATTATTTATATTTAGAAATATTTTCCTTATTCAGAACGTAATGAATAATGGCAAGATAATTTGTAAAATCTAAAAGATTTAAAGGAGAAAAGGGCCTGACATAATTTCAGATAGTTAGAAATTTCATTATATAACACACAAATATGCATGTTTTAAAACAAATAAGTTATTAAGAAAAAAATAAAATTTACTAAAAATTTCCTGAATAAAGTAAATCAGATTTCATCCTCAAATACATATAATTGTAAAAAAGTTTTATTCAATTTACAATTAACTACAAAAACCTTTTATAAAAAATAAATAATTTTAACAGATATAAATAGCAAAAATATCAAAGAAGTATGAGAAAGACACATACATGTCGTTTACAGAAATGTCACCGTGTGATATTTTTCGAAACAAGACACTGAACACACAGTCCAGCATTATAGTCTTTACATTCCAAAGCGGAGTTCTTTTCGAATGCGTATTAAATTATCATTTATCTTAAAGTTGCATACCACAAATTTTCGCGATGTTTTTTTTTTTTTTGTTTGTTTTTGAACAGTCACTTTCTACATATGAAGGGGAAGTGCCTTCCAATTAAGCGGACTACATTTTCAGAAATTTTAGGGAAACAAAGTTTCGAGAACTATATATATAGAATCACTAACCTTCTTCTATCAACCGTTCAATCAGTTTCATTCCAAACCAATATGATTTAAAATCGCCATTTATTTAAAGATAACGAAGGAATTCCACACAATTTGATTTAACAAATGTCGAAAAATCTTCTTGTAGTATTTTCGCTGTTGATTTCCCGGGCAACAGGATAGTAAGATAAACACTGATCTGATCTATCAACACCATGCAGTTTTCAACCACATTGTGAAGCCCGCGGTAGCCTAATGGTCAAAGTAACGGACTCGTAGCTGGCGTGTCATGAGTTCGACCCCAGCACCACCAAAGATCCGCGTGAAGAGAGCGATGCTCAAGCGTCATCCTCGTCACTTGACCCATGGTTTAAAAATACGAGGTCCGTCGCCAGAGTGAGTGAATATTAATGTCGCACTGTTCAGCTACACCAGGCTTTAGTGATGGACCTCGTAATTTTGAAAGCATGGTCAAATGACGAGGATGACACCTGAGCTGGCACCCCCCCTCTCTAACTTTACCACACCAACGAAATGACATTTAATCTCTCGATAGATTTAACGTGCATCGCTGCCTCACTTATGGGTCTTTTGCGGCACTGGCCTGATCCTGAGATACAAAAGCAACTATGATTCCATACCTTGACCACCGGTACCGGTCACAGGTCCACGCCAAAAGCCCTCGCAGTTGAGCAGACAAGATAGAGAGTGACTTAATATCCCCTCACTTCTATTAAATTATATGAATGAAGAATACTTGGAAAATATTAGAAGTCCTCGAATATATATATATAGATTAAAATTTAATCTCTAAATATAATTAAATATCCAAAGAATTATTAGTACTATGGTAAATATATGTTTTTCAATTGAGTATGTGGGAGACAATGGGAGAATATCTTTTCGAAATTCCAATGCAGAATTTCAGTGGAGCTAATACAAAATTCCCAGTTTTGCATGGTTAAGATTATAAAAATGTCCAAATTTTAATAACCTTTTCTTCAGTCAACCACTAATGGAACATGAATGATGAGGGATTATGCATAAATATATATATTTTTAACTTGAATTTAAAAGGATCTTTATATTTATTTATATGCGCAAATGTTAACTGTAAATTTGTCCAGATGCTTTCAAATACTCTTTATTTGAAGATTCAAGTTCAAAAATATAAGCTTGTAGTTAAAGTTCTCTTTGAATGAAATTAATGTTCAGACATTCAAAATTCAAATATAATTTGTTATCTGAACAATACAAAACAGGTGGGATTCTATGTAAGATGCCCTGAATACTCTGCTTTAAAAATATAATGAAAAACTAAAAGATTTAGATAGGGTTTTTTTAACAATACATAATTTTTTTTGCAAATAATATAACATTTAAAGTTTAAAATTATTCATAAGTTTAGGAAGTGTTCGAAATTTTAAAAGATTTTAAATTTTGAACTTTTCTTTTTATTTTTTGACATTATTAACAAAAATATAATCATTTTTAAAAAAATCCCTGAAAGTATTGATTAAAATAAGAAAACGAAACAATAAATTATCCTCAATGTTTTAATATGTAACTCTTGAATTTAAATACTACTAGATATTTTTAAAAAACTTAGACATACATTATAAAAACTTAATTCCATTTGAGAATTTTAAGGTAAAGAAAAAAATGAGAATTCTCAACTCGTTGACTTGCAATTATTTCCGTTCCCAGTTCTTCCCAGTTTTTTATGATTGCTACGCGGGAAGAACAGGTCTCCCCGTGAGCCATAAAACTTCCCCTCAATGCCCATTGTGTGTTCCCGACCGTCTCTAACTATCTTTCAAGATACGAAACCTTTAAAGGGTTGGAAAAGAATTCGGAAAAACACGGCTTTACCGTTTTTGAACACATTACTTGAGGATGAAAAAATCCGTTTGGTTCATTTTTGGCGAGTCCCCGGCCTTACGAAAAATTCCGTGTGGTCCGTTTTCGAAGCCTCTCTATTAGGGCAGAAAAATCCGTGCAGTCCGCTTGGAGGGTTAAACAATACATAAAAGATTTGAATATTTTAATTTTAATTTAAAAGAATTATACGCGTTTGGAAATCGTTTATATTTTAAGACCTCTAGAGATATGTAACACCCCTGAGACTTCTTAAGTTTGACGTTGAGAAATTTTCATCAAAATAATTTCATGTTCTAAGCTAAAAATGACTGTAAAATATTAAAGGTTGCCGTGTTAAAACATGCGATTTATTGCACTCTAAAGGACTTATTGTGCATAAGTGTTACAGATTTTATTGAATATTATTGGATTTTGGGATATTCCATTTCTCTTGCATTCCTATTTCAATGACACAATCGCAAAAAAAAACCCCCCAAAAAACGTAAAATTTAGAAAAATACATGAATTTTGAAGAAAAATCAATCAAACCGAGTTACTTCTTGTAATAATTATTATTCAATATTCAAATAATGTTCATTTTTATATGTAACAAAAAACTAAAACATTCAATTTCCTAAACAGAATTATTTAATTCAATTAACTAGTTATATATAGCGCTAGCTCTAATAAAAAAACAATTTATAAAGTTTTCAATCACTTAATAGAGTATTATTAATTGAAAACATATCATAAACATTCTAATTAAATAGATCAGCAATTTCTTGCTTATAAAAATTTTTATTCTTGCCAAATCCAATATATTCCTGACTCATATATTATCAATTTAAGAATGAAACTGAAGTATTTTATTTACTTAAAAATTCAAAGAATTATTTATGACAAAATTATTTTGTAAATATATTGTTTCATTAGCATTTACTTAAATATTGGTGAAAACATATCTTGCAATACTCAAGGAAGCATTATAACTTTCTAAATATTTGTTTTCTTATTATATTTAATTCTTCAAAAAATTGCAGAAAAATTATTTATACAGTGCATTTTAATTAGAAAATTTTAAATTTGAACTATATGCTATTTTTTAGACTTTAGGTAGACTTTGTGTGCTGACAAGTAGTAATATTAAGGTTTACTTAACGTAAGTCATACCAAACAATAGTGATAGGAAGTTACATGTAGAAGAATATAGCACAAATGGAAACCAAAAGGGAGGAAAATGAGGAAAAAAAGTGGACGTAATACAATAAATACAGAATAAAAAAGACAAGATTGCTCACATGCAAACGGAGATAATCAATAATGAAAAAATGCTCATGATAAAATTTCAAAATACAAATACATAAAAGCATACATACACAATATAGGCACCCAAGGAAACATATATATATATATATATATATATATATATATATACATATCTATCTATCTATCTCATCTATCTCTATCTATCTCTTATCTATCTATCTCTATCTATCTCTATCTATCTATCTATCTATCTATCTATCTATCTATCTATCTATCTATCTATCTATCTATATATACACATACATATATAAATACACACAAACATATATACACACACATACATATATAAATACACAAATATATATACACACATATATACACACATACCTATATAAATACACAAATATATACACACACATATTACACTTATCATGAATATTCTCGTACAGTAAATGTTAGCAAACACGCAAAATTTACCTTCTAAATAATATATAAAAAATGCTATTAATGTATGCATAAAACAATGTAAAAGATGATTTGCCTTGAATGAAGGCATAGAAAGGAGGAGGCTCCGCTATATTGTTCTTTTGAGGGTAATTCATGAGTGCATGCCTTTCGGAAGAGAATTTTATACAAACAAGTATAAAGCTAAATTTTAAGATCATCATCAAAACGTCAACAACTTACATAGCCATCTTTGTAAGCCAATAGAAAAATGGTTTATGTGAACCAATAAGCATATGCATAGGTCTTAAATAATATTTATACCAGTCTTAAAACAAATTAATGCTTATGACCTCTTCATAAATATTTGCTTATTTTATTTATGTATTAAAATAATTCATTTTTCCTTTGAGTTAATTATTTTTAATATCTATATTAAAACATCGAATTTTATTAGAAATGTCATGAAATCCCTTAGCACACCAGTTTTAGAGACTCATTAAGGAATAGGGGTTAGTGACATTGACTGCTGTGTCGTAGGGTCTGGGTTCTAATTGTAGAGAAGGAATGAATGTGTGTAAAAGAAAAGTACATGGACTGCAAGGGGGTACGAGGGGGTACTAAATCGAGCTAAAAGTCCTCTCGGGGACTTGGTGGAATGGGAAGAGAGATGGGATTCCCCTGACCATGTCCAATATATTCTCAACAACAATTGGGGAGGAAACTAGCCAGATCGTCTCGTCACCTGCATAATACTGCACATAGCTTCAGTTAACAACAGGCGTACAATTTAGCCATGGTGAATTTCATGGGCCTCGACCTGGCGCTGTCGTTCAAGTGTCATTAAAACAATACAAAATAAATAAATTACATTATTGGAAAATTAAAATAGTAGTTCATTTATGCTCTTTGTAACTAACACTTGAGATTAAGCATTACCTGTTGAAAATAAGTTTATTTCTTAAAAATGATGTAAGCTCAATAAAATGTGCATCGATAAGTTATTTGATTGATTAAAATGTTACTTTCTATAAAAAATAGCTGTGTGTTATACAAATAATTAACATTAAAATATTTACATAGATTTTAATTGTAAGCAAATATTAATAGATATACTATCCGATCATCTTCCTGAAAAGAAACTGTAAAAGATGTAACTCAATTGAATAAAAATGATAAAAAATCATCACATAATTAAATGTCTTAGGGATGGAAATTCGTGAGTATAAAAGATTTATATTTACAAAAATGCTTAAGATCGAAAAATAAAATTATTTGTATTTGTCACATTTGATGATGATTCTAAATTGCATAGAGAAACCACTGTGTTTGTAGATATATATAAAAAAATAATTTCAATACGAAAATAATATTTTACACATTATTCAAATGACATATTAAATTGACACATCTACATAAAATTCAAACTTAAATTTTAAATTCTTCATAAAGGAATTGTATTGATGCTCGTTACTTTTAAATGCAATTTAATCACGACTTAAATAAATGATCTTAAAACAGAGAATATATATATATATATATATATATATATATATATATATATATATATATATATATATATAAGAACTTTTAAGTATCTTAATTCACACAAAACACTTTCTGATTAAAATCTTAACTGTCACTTACAATATTTTTTTTTCTTTTGCTTTGAATTTATTTTCCCATATATAATTTGAATGATCGACTTCAAGATAAACTATTACCCACTAAGTGATAATCAAAAGTATGATAGTGTTTAAAAATACATTCAAAAGGGTGCTAAATTTGTATCGTTCTATGAAGATAAGAACCTGGGATACAAATTATGGCTTGCTTGCAGACTAAAAGATGTAAAGGCTATAAATTATGCAATTTTTATAGCTATATTTTTTTTCAAGATTCCGTTTTACTCTTTTTACTCTTTATATTTTATATTAATTTTGTTTATCGTTAAACACATAAAAACATGTATTGATTATAGGAATTATGATAACATTATGCTAAATAAAACTTTGTTCTGTTATCAAGAATTGCGTGCTTTATTTTTTTCGATATTAATACATTTCAATCAACATGTTAGCATAGTCGTTTATTTATTGTTTCTATTACAAATCAATTTACATAACAACTTTAAGGATATGTGTTGACAAATAACTAAGAAAACGTCTTTAATTCAATGAGTTTAAAATAAAATTCAGGTTTTATTGGTGGTGCACACAACGTGACTCACTTAACCCCATAAATCTCAATTTAACAACACAAAGAAACTTATTTTGTATAAGATAAGGTAAATATAACTGCATTAAAAACGGAACTCTTTAAAACTGGAGGAAAAAGTTAAAGTAAAAAAAAGCTTTACTTAAAATAAAACCTTTATTTCATTTTATAAGAAAATTTCATTAATTCTTCCGCGAATTTAGTGTAGCTGTCTTTTAAACTTGTTTCTTTACCTCCAAAGATTTCATGTAGCAAATTTAACTCGAAACTATTTTTTATAAACAATTAAATACATCCCTTTCATGAACAATGAAACATAATATTTAAAGAGCTAATTGAAACGTTTGGGTACCGTAGCTCTCATTATTCGACGTGAATCAACTATTTACCTTGTATTTTTAAACCAACTATGTATTTTTAAACATATTGTTTGAAAATACATCAGTATATAACCAAGCAGTCCTTAGGGAACATTAGATTGCTTTACTTCTTTTGGTTATAGCTCTTGCACAGTTATTTGTTTATTTATCCAACGCCCGTGCTTTTCTTCTTGAACATTTGGAGCCAAGCCTCCCAATACCGACTGAATATGTCATCAGTCGGGTATTCATCGAGTTCAATGCATTGGAGCAGGTGGTCACCATCTATTCCGGCATGGCCGCAAATTGAGCAGGCCTCGTCAGTAGTCAGGACAAGTTAGAGAAGGTGTACTAAAAATATCATTGAGTTACAAACAGTATTTTAAAATAATTTTAAAAATTTGATTGAATCGATGAAATTTTTTTTACCAAAGTTAGCCATCAATAACTGGTAAAAAGTAATTATTTTAAGTGATTGTGGTGTTTGCTACGTATTAATTTCACATTTTTAATGATTTATATTTAAATTTCTAGATAAAATATATGCATGTATATATATATATATGTGCATATATATATATATGCATATATATATATATATATGAGTGTAATTTACAGAAATAATACATACAGATATTTATAATTCTAATGATAACTAGACAGAATAGTAAGAAATATTAGCCACAATGTGTGTTATAATAGCAAACTCTTGGCCTTAGGACACTGTTTCTCAAAGTGTGGGGCGCGCCCCCCTGGGCGTCGCGAGCATATCGAAAATTTATCGAATTTTTTTTTTTCAAAAAAATAACCGGAAAGAGAAGTAAAACAAAATGTTTTCTTCCATAATGAAAAAAATACTCACAACAACACTGAAGTAATTTATGTTTATTAACTGGCTTTTTTCCGTCATCAAATAGCTATCTTTGATCCCAATACCAAATAAAAGAAAAACAACATTTTGTTTTATTTGCTGTATTTCCTCAATGAGAGATTTTTTTATCACTTTTTAACATAAAATATTACTCGTTAAAAGAAAAACGAAACCCAGACCCTGAGAAAAATTCTAAGATAATTAACAATTCATCACTGTAATTATTATTGAAATAATGTACATTAGTTGTAGAAAAAGAAAAGAGGAAGACATGATTCACTTTTCAGCCAGGCTGCATAGTACGTTTGCTAATCGTTTGATTGACCTTCAATCTTATGGTATGGTTATTCAATATTAGTTCCGTCCCATCTTTTATTCGTTTGCTTTTCGCTTAGGGAAATTGTAAATAATAGAGTTTTATGATAATTGGAAAAGAATTGATTGATTTAACATTTCTGTAATATTAGTGAAAAGTGTCTGGTTTGCGTCCTTTATTATGGTCTTGTACCTTTGAATCATTTTAGTTCAGTTTTATTGGATTTTTTCTCAAATCATCAAAGAATTGAATAGTCCTTGAAAGAAGGTAAGTATACATTCTATAAATTAAAATATTCACTAGAATTGCGATTTGTATCGTGTACAGTACAAATAATTATAAACAAATGAGTAGGGTGACTGAGTCCCCCCACGCTACCTTTAGCGTTAGTATCGAGTACGCGCCTGCTCCCGGGTTAAAACATTTTGAAGTCTTCTCGCTTTAAATTCTAAAAAGTAACACAGTTATTCTTCATCGGAATTTTATATTCTTTTTCATTATTTAACATTAATTCTAAATGCTAATTCTGTGAGGTTTAAAATTACAGTTCTTTTAAACTGTTATTTACAATTATAGCATTTACCTAAAAAAACTCATTTTACATTTTTGTATACAATGTCGTGCACGCAGTTATACTCTCCTTACAGTTCAGCTATTATATCAAGAATAATGTTTTATTTTTTAAAAAAAATGTACTCATGCGAAGAGTTGGTGTTTCAGCCAGTATACGTTTAATGTATCAGTACTGAAGAAGGGGTATTTTATAAATAATTTCTTATTACTAAATTTGGCCGTGGTAGCCGAGTGGTATAGGTATCGGATCGTGGTTTGCCTTATCACGAGTTCGAGCCCAGTACCACTAAAGACCCGCCGTTTAGGGCTCCGATGCACGTTAAATCTATCGAGAGCTGAAACGTCCTCCCGTTGGTGTGGTGTGGTAGTAAGGAGAGAGGGGCGCCAGCTCAGGTGTCGTCCACGTCACTTGACCATGGTTCAAAATTACGTGGTCCATCGTCAAAAGCCCTCGTGCAGCTGAACAGTGCGACGTTAATATTCAATCAATCAATAAATCACTCTTATTACTAAATTAAGAACAAGTTTAATAATTTTTAGGGACTTCCACGGGCTTGTCTTGTAGAGGAAAGTTTTTCAAAGGAAGGTTTAATATCATAAATCGACACTTTGAGTTATTTTTCTATATTTAGCTGAGATCTATATTTTGTCTTCAAAGCATCCACCGCAGAAAATCCGGTTTAACAAATGTAGGATGTTGAAAATGGTAATAGTATACGAAGTGCTTTTGTTTTCAGTACAGATAAATCCTCATCCACCTCTACCAAAATTCAAAGAGCGATTTATTACAACATTGCCTTTTAATTTTTCACTGGATGTGAAATCTATGAAGATTTCTTCTTCGGAAGTTGAGAGCCCTTCTGGAGTACCTTGAATATATCCCTAATCCACTCCTAACTTAGTACCAAGCTGTCCTCATCCAGAAAATACTTTTTAAAATTCTTTGCCAACATAGCTAAATGATTTTACATGTTTTAAAAACAACTTTCACATGTTATACTACAGATTTGTAAGTTTTAACACATATCGAGCTGCGTTTTTCCCCCGTTATTTACTTCAGTAGTGGTAAATCCAAAATGTAAGTATTTTTGAGAATATCGCCTTGATTTAATTTTCGGAACCATGCTCGTTCGTCTGTGTATTTGTTGATTCTTTATTATCATCGAATGTTTGCTTACGACTTAAAAATGTATGTATGATATTGTTTTAATATACTGCCGTAAATAATTAATTACCGTGAATTACAATTAACGTGTCAATTAAAAGAAATGTACATTCAAGCTAGATTCGGTTGCTATAGGAGTATCGAGTCGACCAAAACTGACTGGAATTGTACGAGGAAAAAGAATTTTTACATGATTTGCGCAGACGTCCGATAGGTTGCCCAGACTCACGCAAACGTACCCTATAATGCCAGATGTGATGGATATGATAGAGAGCAACATTGACCAGACTTTTTTTCTAATGACATTTGTTCTTTGAGAAATGAATGATGAAGGAAATAAATCTTTCATTAAATATATCATTTTGCGATCTGTTCCAATTTAAAAATTGAGAAAGAAAAATAACATAATAATAAGTAAGTAATATGTGTGTGTGTGTGTATTCAAGTAATTTTCTTAAAATATATATATTACTTAAAAATTACATATACACAAAATTTAATATACTTATCGTATTAATTTGTATGGTTTATAATTAAGATCGTATTGTAACTTTAGCGTCTCTTTCTCAAAGTGCATTTTTATTGCAGTAAATACATTATTGTTGTACAGGGGGAGCGCGACAAAAATTATGATTGAAAATTGGGTCGCCAGTATTGAAAGTTTGGGAAACACTGCCTTAGGAAACAGAATGAAAGTTTTGAATTATGTTTTGAGGCTACCCAACACCTTCACTTGCACTTTACCAATACTGTAGGAAAAGAAAGAATTACTATGTTAATAGGTCAATATCGGAAGATAAAATATACCAAGTCATTAAATAGAATTATAATATAAACACTCAATGAAAACTACTTGCTACTACTATAGAAATAGAAATTTAAAATATTTTGCGTAAAATATTGTTAAAATAAATGTGGGAGTCCGACTAAAATCTTCGAATAAAAATCAGACTCTTCAGAAGTCGGGATGTTATATTGACGAGGTAGTTGTCTAAGGGTAAGTATTAAAGGATTAGTGATGGATTAATGGAATCAAAGTCATTTAAACGCAGATACTTCTTTTAAGTGAAAAAAAAAGAATTTATTTCAAGTTAAAAGGGAAAATTTACAAGGGGAATATTTACAAAGGGAAAGAAACATGCAGAAATTAGGCTAATTGAAAGTTGAGTTATACCTTTAGAAGAGGGAAAAATATTAATTACATTTCTCATGCTTGGGCTGGAACCGCGGTTTGCACGAAATGCGCAAAAAACGTGACGTGTTGAACGGGCGGGGGTTAGTAGGCCTCTGCCAAAAAATCATCCGCGCCGGCGCTCCGCTGCCCATCAGACGGCGCTGCTTCGGAATGCGGTAATAAAAAAAATGACATTAATCATCCTGTGGAAAGGATATGACTCAACCTTTTACAAAAAGATTAAAACGGAAAATCCTCATAAATAATAATAGTGTTTCATATATTTAGACATAGAAATAAATACATGTTGCATGCATCGTTATGATTTTGTTTTTCACATTTTTTTTTACATAAATTCCTTGTTTTTCATTCTGCCCTATTTGCACCAACATGGCAATGTAAACATTTGCACATACGCAACTAGTTTATTCATGAAAACTATAGATTTTAATTTAATAACATCTATAAAATGAGAAAATTCTACATATATGTTTGAATATTTTAATTAAAGCAAAATATTTGAATTCTGAAACGTCACGTGATGAAAAAGATGTACAATATAGAATAAAAGGAAAAAAATATAATAATACTGGTTAGTATAACTAAAAAAATATTTTAATAATTAATTAAGAAATATTTTTTTAAAAAAATACTGTCTTTCTTGTTGCAAATAACACAATAAATAGTGTCTTGTTGTTAGAGTAGGGTATGGCTGCCAGATGCACGCTTCAGAGGCCTAATATGAAATAAGCATGCACGTTGTGTGACCCGTCAAGCTCACATAATGGATCATATTCAATATTATACACATCTTCAATTTAAAATATTAGAATGCATATATATATATATATATATATATATATATATATATATATATATATATATATATATATCAATTCTAATATATTCTAATATCCATTCTAACTACCTGTTATACCCGTTCTCGGCACGGGTGAATTGAAAAATCAAATAATACAAATTAAAGGAAAAATAAGTTTTTGATGAGTTAATTTTACGTAAATTGCAAATTAAACAAAAAAAAAAGCTTTTTGTATATCTCAGCTGACCAAAAAAACCTTGTTAGTTATATTTTGAATCTGTAGATTTAATAGCTGATAAAAAGAATTTTTTTTATCTTTAACACTCCGTAACTCTCTTGAGGATCGATTTTTTAAAACACCTTCCTAAGCCGATTTCTTCTCAGCAAAGGTAGCGCATTGCTACAAATTTTGTGTACTGATCACAAAATAGTATATATATATATATATATATATATGCATAAGTTATATCTAGAAGTGTATACGTTAATATTACTTTTTGTTGCATTTGTTTTATTTTAAAATTGCAATCTGTCTCACACTTCACCTGTTCAAGATTTCGCAGTGCCTGGCACTTGGCATTGACAAAATAAAATGCAAAGTTTTGCTTCACACATAAAACATAGATATATGCTGTCGCGGGCTTTTTAGAAGATGGCAGCATTTTTTCCTACTTTCTTGACAAATACCATTTAAATCAGGACTCTTCACACAATTTCTTCATAAATTATAGTCTGTGTATATTCTGATGTATAGCTATATTATTGCAAAGTTTCATTAAAATACATTCAGTTTTTTTTTTGCGTGAAAGAGTGCAAAACATCCACACAATCTTTCACGTTTATAATATTAGACTCATGTCCATAAATTAAGGATAATGAAATTCAGGCAAAGAAAGAGACAGAAGCAAAACACATTTGACTTATTTGTAAAGTCTATTTATTAAACAAAAGGTAAAGAGCAAAAGAGATGCTATATGTATGGCAAAATGAATAAAAATTGCAATTTTTACACCCTGGAGCAAATTTCAAAAAAGAACCTATTTACAAAAGTAGTATAACATGAAGAGTATGATGGTTAATACGGAGTATGTCTCCCGGATGATGCAATACAGGTTTTACAACACCTAGGCATGCTGAGTATCAAATTATCAAACTGATCTTGGGGAAAATTACACCACTCATCAAGCAATGTCTCTCGAAGTTCCGGTAGACAGGTGGGAGGGCGTTGACGGGATGCAATTCGCCGGCCAAGCATACCCCACACATGCTCTATTGGATTCACGTCTCGGTGAGTATGTTGGCCACTCCATACGGGTGATATCCTCTGATTGAAGGCATTCGTCTACAATGTCTGCACGGTAAGGACGTGCGTTATCATCCATAAACAGAAATTCAGTACTCATGGCTCCCCAACAAAATTACATGATGTTTTAGAATGACATCCCGATTGATGTGGCCTATCATCGTTACACTCTGAACATGCAGGTCAGTTCTGGAACCAAGAATAATTATTCCCTAAACGAGCCATCCTGCAACACCTAAACGTTGTCGTTCAATGGTGTTCTCTTGTTGGTAACGGGTATCTGCTCTCTCTATATTAAAGTCTGGCGAGAATCAGACTGCAAACTAAACCTGGACTCGTAGGAAAACATCACACAAGACCACTGTTTTGGTGTACACAATGCATGCTCTCTACTCCCGGTTAATTGCAGGTGACAGTGAGTTTCGTTAAGTGGAACACATCTGACAGGCCTACGAGCATAAAGACCAATGTGCCCTAAGCGTCTGTACACGGTCTGTCTTGAAACTAACATACCGGTAGCTGAAAAGAGCTGACGAAACAGATTTGATGTTTTGCTCCGTCTGTTTCTTTTGACAGTAACTGCCAAATAATATATATATATATATACCGGTCACCATTCGGCGTTGTAACTCGGGGGCAACCTATGCTGTAACATCTACTCACATTACCATCATTTTGGAATCGTTGCCAAAGCCTGGAGATGACACTTTAGGCGATTCGAAGTTTCTCGGATAGTTCCAGCTGGGTACGTCGACATTCCAGTCGTCCAATAATTCTACCATGTAAAAAATCATCCAAATGTTTCCTTTGTGCCATAACTATGCGGTTATTGTACTGAAAGGCTTTTAAAGCGCTTGTGAACAACTTTACTTCTTTGCCACCCTTCCTTATATACCCCTGTCTTACACTCTCGTCATTGTGACCTACTATCCGCGCCATCTGGTGGTTTCCTGTAATTTGCTTATTCTTCTTCAAGATGTGAGTGATAATTCTACAGGTGAAATTTTTATTTTAGAGTTCAATTTCTGAATTATCCTTAATTTATGGACATAAATGTAGTAAGGATATATATATATATATATATATATATATATAAGACTAAGATAACACTAACACATACACTCACTCAGTCCGAGATCTTTGGAAATATTAGACCCACTTTCTTTTAATTTGTCAGATATGTTTCTTTTGTTAAATAATACGGATATTTTAAATACGGGTTTTAGTGAAATAGGGCTTCAAGAGGGTGAGGAGTTACGGGGATCTCTAATAAAAATTATCGCTTTTGATTTATTGGACTTACATGCAAGAAGTACAGATAAGATGTTTCTTTATCTAAGCAGAGAGCCATAAAAATGGAGTCTGTAGTAATAGGCTTTGATGGGAGTTGCGAAGGGGTTATGGAAGTGTATAGAAATATAATTCTGATTTTTGAACTATTAGACACATATACTTGACATTTCTTAAGTATGTTTATTTTGATGTATAGAGATCCGCCAGAAAGAGTTACGGGATGTATTCGTTAAGGGAAATAAATTATAAGTATAAACTTCTATTTCATATAAATTCAATTAATGCCCTTTTTATATCGAAGCGGAGGTGCAAATAATATTTTATAATACAATGGAAGGTTCTGTACTTAAAGAAGCTAGTACTTAGAAATCAATAACATAAACATTACATAGTCATTGTTCTTCATGAAATACTCAACTAAATTGGTAGGTAACGTCTAGTAAATATTTGGTCAATTCAAATTTCACTGTCAATCAGTTTTTCCGAATTTAGACAGAAAAAAAAATCTCCTGATTTTGCGCGTAAGTACAGTAATGAACAAGGTTGATGAAATTAAAAATTAATTTATGGTTATCTGAGTAAATTACTTTCGCTTAAAATAAAAACACCTTTAATAAAAGAATCACGGTAACTTTCTAGTACCAGTAATTGATGTCCTTTGTATTAAGAGTTCTCTTAACTGTGTCCAATAAAGTAAAAAAAGTTATGCTATATATTAAATGAAAATTACATTACTTAAAATATTTACTCAGTAGGCCAATGTTAAATTTAAAAAAAAATTACTTAAATATGTTTCACTTGTTCTAAAAGTATTGCAATTAAACCACGATCTTATAAATTACCATACTGATCGTATGGCTTTTAAAATTTTATTACACACATTATGTAAGTGCATGTTTCACATTTGCTGCTAAGGATAAAGAAAAAAAATATATTATAAGCATAACATTTTAAACCGAAGGAATAATATTACAAGAAATTTCTTTTTAGAATCATATTTTATATATTCTTAGAATAATTAGTTATTCGTAGAATTAACTCATAATTACTTATTTTATGAAGCGAAATTGGTTTAGTTTAATTTAAAATTAACCTTTAATTATAGAACCACGTTAAGGTTCGGTCAAGTAACATATTTTTAAAACTTTTAAGATTTCAGATGCATTATTGAAATATATTGCTTTAGTCTGCAAATGGAATGGTAAAAAGTTTTATGTTCCATTCGGAATATATGATTTATTTATAATATTCAAATATTAAAAAAGTTTCTAGATGTTTTTTTTTCTAAGTTTCTGAGATTTTAACGACGGGGAAAGCCTTTTCAGGAGTATTAAGCAAAATAAATCGTTTTTTTAAAGACACATTAAGTAATATATGTTAAAACGTGATACACATTTGGCATCTTTTAGAGCGATAAATTAAAGCTAATATATAAGCATAAATCCAGAGAATGAAATTAATTGTGTTTTGCTAGTGTCTCACCTTTTTACTTCTGTTCATAAAGGAATTCCAAATGGGTAGATTTTGAACGTTATTTGCATTTAACTGGCAGAAAATTTCTAATGATCTCAGTTTTTTTCATACCTACATCCTAATATACTACAGGTGATGCTTGTCATTTTTAATAATATTGAAACTTATAATTTGTTCTTTCAGAACATATTTGATTTTGATTTTCGACGGAATTTAAACGTGTAAAATGTGATCTCCAAGCCATTTTGATGCATTTATAAGCAATAATGAATTCAACTTTTCCATTATTGATTAAATACATTTTAAAATGTATAAAAAATGTGTTTAACTTATACAGATATTTTTTCCACTAAATATCAGCTTTTCACAGAAAAAAAATAATAAAACATTTATTAAACTGTTAGTTTAATGATTTTGATGGGAGTTGTTTCTATTTACACGATACATCAAGAACAATTACACATTAATCAGTTTATAAATAACTTAAAGATATAGCTCCATCATAAGCATGCATTATAAACAGGGATTGAAGTATTAGCAACGTCTCATTTTTAAAATGCACCAGAATGTTTATAGAATATGATAAATTACAGGTATGAATTATTCATTTAATAATCAAAATTAATTGATGAGAGCATTATAAGTATAAGCAAGTAAAGTTTTTTTGGGAAAGAAATTTTGATCGACACCTTTTTTTAACAAAATGCACAACATGCTAACTTTAAATCTGTCAAAACTCTGCCTCTGTTGTCCCAAATTATTATTTTACTATTTAATATGTTGTTATCATTAAGCTCTGCATATATTGCTTGAAAATATTATTTTGATAATTTTTTGTTAGCACGATTATTTCTCAAAAGTAACTTTTCTATAAAATGTTGCACAAATTATATATGTGATACACTCATAAATGTTAAATCACCAAAGAGTAAACAAAAGGGTGTAGATAATCAAAGTTAATATTAAATAATGGTAAAATAATGTTAAAAAGAAACAGTGGCATTTTAACGAAAAATATTATGATGATGAACCTCAAAACACAATTCAGAGATGCTTGAGTAATTGACCTTCATTTTTTTAAAGAGGTTTTATATATTATAGTCAAAACTTTTTTAATAAATGCACTAACAAGGGAATGCCTATTATTAGATGAACATTCCAAAACTGGTGTTCAATACATTAGGTATAAAAGTGTTATATTTATAGCAGTAGAAAACGCAAAGAATATGTAAATTGTAACTATAATAATATTTTAAGAAAATAAATCTGTGTTTAAAATGGGCAATATTTATGGGCATTGATTCAAGATTAACCCGTTCATGACTATGATCACATATATGTTATCACGCGTTTTTCCTTCCAGGGCCAACGGTATCATATATGTGATTTCGCTTTTCCTTCTCTGAAGCCCATGATCACAAATGTGTGATCTGAAAGTGGAATGTATTTATATTAATTTTTACAAAGCAACAATTGGCGGTTAAAGTCCGTTTTTTTTCGAATGTTTCACAAAACTTTAAATTTCAATATGGGCTTCCGGCTCTGATTTTTTAAAATAGGATCCTGTTTTTATGAATGTAAGCAACTGCACAGGTTTAGATTTTTCAAGAGAATCAGGTATTTAAGAGTTCGTGATTTATTGCAATCTGGATTCTGCTTATATTGGAAAAAGCTGGTAAAAGAAAGAAAGTTTCTTGGGGATCATACATTCATAAAAAAAGTTTCAGTATTTATTTTATTTGTGTTATACATATACATTAATAATTTTAATACACAAAAACATTCAAAAACAGATCTTCGTAGAACAAATACTGTTACTCATTTTTAACTAAAACGAATCTTTGTTCTTTCTAACTCATTTTTAATTCAGTAGGAACAAATGATGCTTTTTTCCTTTACATCGCATTTAGAGTAGCCCAAACCAAAAGAACAGAAAACGCTATACTGATGTGATTCTAAGAAAGCAAAAGGAATTTTCAGGATTAAAAATAAAAAAAAAACAATGTATTAGCTGTTATTTAAAAAAATGTATGAGTTAGAGCCGCAACAAGTTTATGGGAGAGTAAATTTTTTGTTTGATATTTGGCAGATAGTATTTTGTGTCTATTTCATTTTAATCATCATGGTTATAAGAGCACTTTCTTTCACTAAAATGAAAACAGTTCTTTTAAAATTCACATTTGTCTTTTTAAATATAGCGAAAATGTATGTACAGTGCATTCCAATATTATCAACAATAGTAAAATGTAAATTTCAATATTTGACAGCATTTAAATTTTATATGAATTTTTAAATGGAATTAGGCTTAGCAGAGAAATTCGCCTGGTCCCGTGCCTGTGTGTATTCTCGTACCTGGGAATACGCTCCTCTTTCCTTTTGCCAGTCCTTAAGTGGTTTATTTTTTTCAATCTTTTTATTTGTGTGAAGCGATACTTTTAACGTTTATATAAGACCTTCTCGAAAATTATTTCCTTAGTTATTTGGAAAGATTCAAAATACAATAAATAAAATATGAAAAGCAGGTATGAATTAATTATCGTCTTAAGATTGTCAACTGTTTTTTTTTTAGTAAAAGAATAAATAATTTGCCTAAATAATATGTGTATGAAAGAAATTTGGGTACTCATAACATCTGTTTTTCTCGTGGATTCATTAAAATTTATTGCTAAATTTTTATGCTGAAAATATTAATAAATGTTTGTACATTTTCATATTCCTTAGAATTTTACAGTTTGAAATGATGACGCTCCTGAAAAATATATATGAGGAATATTTAGCGGTTTACATTAATTGATTCATTTTGCATTTCAATGTATGAAAAATGACATCTATCATTAAATTTTTGGAAATCTGTGATACGTAAATTCAAAATAAGTATAAAACTTTTCGTATACATACAGTGGTGGCAAAAAGTCCTGAACACACTCATTTTTTGCATAACTTTTGTGTTTGACATCATTTTTCGTTATGAAATTATAGCACTGTCTTAAATATTGTTATTGATTTTAATGTATTTTTTCATGCTGATTTCAAATCTGTTTGTATATTTCTTCTAAAGTAAATAGTTGCATTTATATGTTGAAAAAACATTGACAAGAAAGTACAAGATCACTGTAAGAATGAATGAGTGTGTTTTCCACCAATGAAATGCTCCATTATTTCAACCCATCAGAGAGCAGTAGCGAAAAAGAGTTGAAAGAAAAAGGTAAAACGTGGTTTAGTGTATTGAATGCAGATGTGTGCTTGTGGAAAATAGTGTATTGAAAGCAATTTGAAGTGCGTTTGCGCAAAATGTTGGAATTATGGCTAAATTTTCATATCTGCCTGAGAATTTAAGGTACAAAATAATACATTTGAAGGAAGAAGGTTATTCTATGCGCCAAATTGCTGCTAAAATACCATGTGACCTTTCTACTGTTGTGAGAACTTTGAAAAGATTTTCTGAAACTAATTTTATTGCGGACAGGGGGAGATCAGGATGAGCAAGAAAAACATCTTTACGTGAAGACAGGTTATTGCTTTCAAACAGAAAGCTTAATTCCTCACAAATTCTGAAACAATGGCCTTTGGCATCAAATGTGAGTGTGTGCCCAAGAACTGTTCGAGGAAGACTGCTGGAAATTGGGTTACGTGGCTGTAAAGCGCGCCCAAACCATTGCTGACTGAATTTCAACGCAAGAGGTGATTGACGTGTGCAAGGGAACATTAATTATGGACTATTAAATACTGGAAAAAGGTAATATTTAGTGATGAGAGTCAGTTTTGTATTTCTGGCAACCAAAGTAGTGCCTATGTAAGACGACGCACTCATGAGGAATTCAGCTCTCAGTGTCTGAAGCCCACAGTAAAGTAACCGACAAAAGTGAAGGTATGGGGTTGCATGTCTTCTCATGGTGTTGGAAGATTTCACATCGTTAGCGGAACAGTGAAAGCCATGGATTACATTGAAAAACTACAAAATAAATTGCTACTAACTGCGAGAGACGTTTTGGGGAATCAGCCATGGATTTTTCAGGACGATAACGCCCCTTGCCATCGTGCAAAGGTAGTCCAAAAAATGGATGGAAGACCATACTGTGAATATAATGAACTGGCCAGGACAGTCTCCTGACTTTAATCCATTAGAAAACTTATTGTTTAAAATGGGTTATGAAATTTCAAAGAAAAAACCTTCAAACAAACGTGAATTAATTGAAGCTTTAATATTTTCCTTCAACCATATTGTCTCGAAAGATCTTCTGAAATTGATGCATTCCATGCCAAAAAGATGTAGAGCCGTAGTTAAAGCAAACGGCTGACCCATAAAATATTCATTTTCTAACATGTGACAACAATATAATTTTCAAAATGGTTATATATATATATATATATATATATATATATATATTAAATATACCGTATTTGTCAATTTTCGTGAAATATTTTTCTTTGCATATTATGTTATTCTATATTGTTTTATTCTGCACATATTTTACATTATTGTGTTCAGACAGCTTTACTACAAAAAATATTTTAGTCATTAAGAAACTAGTAGTAGATTTGAAATCAGCATAAAAAATACATTAAAATCAATAAAAATATTTAAGATAGTGCGATAATTTCACAACGAAAAATGAAGTCAAACACAAAAATTAGTCTAAAAAAAGTGTGTTCAGGACTTTTTGCCACCACTGTATAATTCTTTAGTTTGATGTTGATGAATAACAATTACGATAAATATATAGTATTTCATGAAGATTTTATTTACCATTAATTTTTATATTTTTCATTTAAGTATAATCTTAATCATAACTACATTTTTATACACAGATATTTAATTTTTAAAACAAGTTTTAAATAATGTCTTTACTTATTAAAACATTTGTTTATCTCTTATAAAATTAAATAAAATTTTCTTCCTCAAAAGAGTATAATATAATAATTAACATGCTACTTTTAATCTTAATTTATAAATTAAATGGTGTTAAACTACCATGCTCTTCAGAAAAACGAAGTGAATTCAAATAATACAAATACCTATTTCTGGAAATAAGAAAAAATCCTTATTTGTGTGTGTCATTTCATTTGATAAATATTCCATCTAAAGAAACGAAAAAAATAAGGCCCTCTTACCTAATATTGCACATAGGAGGAAATGTTAATACCCTCTTGGAGGGTCAATTGTGCTACATGATGGGTATGATTTTATTGAATATTAAATTTGGATCATACAAATTATGCAACACATATAATTATGAGAGTCAGTTAGTAGAGTTTTTAAAGTAAGATTTCCCATAACTCGCACTGGATATAAGGATGAATGATGAGCTTGTAAAAATGGAAATTATTTAAATGCATCATACCCAAATTAACTGTGTCTTATTCAAATCTTCGCGGTTGAATTGATCAATTTAATTGTATAAATTGTGCTAAACTTTTTCTTTTATTGTGAAATTATGTAACGAAATGTTTTTATAATTGATTCAATACATTCCTTAAATAATATTCTATAAGTAAACTAACTAAATTGTGTTTCTATAACTAAACTAAACTAACTATATAAATATTGTTTCTATATCAAAACTAAACCAATTAAATATTGATTTTGTAACTAAATTAAACTAAATACTGTTTCATTGTTATTTAAAACCATTCAAACTATTATGGAAAATAATTATAAGTAAAATTTTCATATATTCTTATTAACTAATTGTTTATCTAATGGTTAAAAATTATTTTGCAGTGTATAACTACATTATTATTAAGGTATTACATATGATTACCATTACTTAAAGGATTTTTGTAAGTTCCGGACTATACTGTTATAAATACTGCTTGAAGTGGTGTGTGATTATATATTTAGGATATTCTTTAATGGGTGCATTGTTTTTATGTGAAATGCCATTAACAGATAATGGAACACACACAAAAATTATTGTAAATTTTTTCCTACGTTTTCTGCTTCATTTAATGTATAGTTTTCTATATTGTAGCACTGAATAAGAGTAAAATTTTATAAATGCTCAGAAATATTTTAAAGTGTATATTATATTCATTAAATACTTATTTTTTTTTCGTTTTTATATTCTTTTATAATCTTACAAATAAAAGTGATTTTCAGTACTCTATTTAAATTCATGTGCATATTGATTTCTTTATCCAATTACCCAATGTAAAAGTAACACTGGAATTCAAATTATTGTAAAATTCCTTTAATTAATACTTTTGAGAAACTACTTGACTGAAACTTCAATCAGGAGCTTAAGAATGAAATAGTCACATTGTTAATTTAATTTGTAAAAACTATTATGTATTAACTAAAATATGTATTGACTAAAATGATACGCCATGTATGAAAAATTCATAATACTAATAAACTAATTCTTTAGAACGGGCACGATTCATTTAATTTTTAAAAAAATATATTTTAAATCAATGAACGATAATGTTAACATAAAAAAAGCAAGAGACGAAAAAAATATCCTTTCCTAGATCTCTTAATTTTATGATGGCAAAATATCTTTTTCCCGGAGAACTACACTGGAATTGTAGCAAATCTTAACAAGATGTTGCAGGAGGGCACATGATTTAGAGATTACTTCCACAGGCAGTTAAAGAAAACAAATTGTGTGTGCCATCAGTATTCCCAGTCTCCAGATTTAGCTGTAAGGGTAAAGCATGTGCACTTAACCAATACAAGAAAAATATACTACAGGGTTACTTTGAACGCTAGGTACTTTCTATGTGATAAGCAATTTATTCCCAGACTTTATTTCCACAACATAAACAGTATTTGATTTGGTTCTTCTAAAGAAAACATGTTCGTATTACAAATAAGTGTTAAAAATTTCCATGCTCATATAATTTATACAATAAATAATTTCAGCTATAATAAAGAGTTTATTATATACTTTCTAGTTATTTTGAAAAAAATCAATAATGATATAAATAAACGTTATGTATGCGTATTTTAATTATACTTAAACCTTAAAATACTAAGGAAAATATACTTTAAGTCATAACTAAATATAATGGAATAACCGCATATTTGAATTCATTGACAGTTTGATAATTTAAAATAAATTTTCTTTTTATTTGCGATTCCGTCAATGTTTATTTCTATGTTAAAAATAAGTAAAATTCACTTCATGAAAAAAATTATTTTATCCTGACTTTTTCATGCAAACAACAAATAATGATTCTGAATTTTTTTTTATGTAAGGTTTAGTAAATATAGTCCAAATTATATAATCATGCAATAAACATGTAATTAAGCTTAAAAAGTTTGTAATGATCATTAAGAATAATAACACAAAATATTTTTAAAAACAATTACTAAATAAAAGACATTCTAATATTGGAGTTTATAACAAGAATTATTATAATGAAATTGTGTGGTATGGCACCCACACACGTATGTGTGCAGTAGAAGAAATGAATGGCACATTATATAACTTACAAAACAGAGAAATTCGAAATTCTGAAATTGAAAACAAAGAATAAACACCACTATAAGATCAAAAGCCATTTATTCAAAATGGAAAACTATTATGTTTGCTAAACCTGTCACTGACTTAGAAGAACAAAATAGGGTTGAGCTTGTTTTATAATATCTTAACCCATTTATGCCTATATTTCCATTTTTGGAACAACAGTCGAGTGAAAGTTTTTTGTAGTTTAGAAGTTCAAGGTTGTGTTTGTGGTTGTATTTGTGACTTTAACCTGCTTCGAAGAGGCATTGACATTTAATTTAAAACATTCAGTTAGTCACTCCTGCAGATATTTGCCTGCAAATAGGTTGTAAGAGTTGGTTTATATTTCAATCACGGCAAAAATGGGTCAACCTTCCATACAAGCAGAAAATTTATAGTTAACAGAACAAGAAAAATTGGAAAGAATTTAAACTAAGACCGTTCACTGAAATTTGCATGTTCGAACAAATATTAATCTTGAAGGGATTTCACGAATATGAAAGAATATTATATCAATGGAAATAATACCAAAAGAAATGGAAATAATACCACTTAATAAAAGAAAACTTAAATTCAAACGTAATTCATAACATTTTAATCTGAAAAAGCAAAAGGTATTTGATGCATATATATACATCAAATACCTTTTGCTTTTTGTGATTAAAATGTTTACCTTGTGATTCCAAATGCTTATCTAAGCAAGAAGAGAAAGGTTGAGTACAACTTTCTCTCGAAACAAGTACTTCAGTTTTTGCGCTATCATTAATAGGAGCACCCTTCAAACGTTTTCCGTCATACGTGAAGCACCTCTTCAAAAAAGAAATCGCTAAATCATAGGCAGTTCGGAAAATTAAATTCGTTTTATTTTAATATATTTTTCCGAAGTCTTCAGGCCTGATCTCAAAAGAGTGGAATAAATGCTGACCGTTAGGTAATTGATTATGAGTGAATCCCAAATCTCAGCATTTATCTAGACATGATGTTTAATGGCTAATATAGAAGAATGAATATTAGATACCTTTTCGAATGTATATAGCTTCATGAATTTCGAAAAAAAATCATTAAATAAATAAGATTGTAAAATAAAACCTGAATGAGCAGAGTTATGATGCTTGGGTTACTTAGCTTGCGGCTACAGTATCGGAAACAAATGCCTAATTAGGAAAATATAAATAAATATCACGCCATGGAATGATACACAAATGCTTCAAAACTACGTGCACTCTTCATTCAAATATATCAGTAATTAGCAGTAGAAAATGAAATTTCTTCTAAAAAATTGTATTAGGGAATATCGTACTAATCTCCATTATCATTTTTAATCAGCTAAAATTTACAAGTATATATATACCTTCCTGATTTTGGTTCTGGTGTTACTTTTTTATTATTGCTTGTACTTCAAGTAAAAATGGTTAAGTAGCATTTCATTTTTAAGAATAATTAGATTGCCTGAATCATTACTCATCCAGCATTATTGAGTTTGTGTCATCTAGGGAGCATTTGTGAAAACCCAGATGAAAGAGAATTATGAGATTTTAAAGAGCAAATTCTATTTATCTATGATTGTGATATAAGAGTAATTATTGTAGAGTACAAAATATATGTCTATTTTTAATATTTGAGCATAAATTAAATTGGATTAAAGTTTTTAATATATACGTATAATAATATTTATCTAAAATTTTTATTTTATATATATATATATATATATATATATATATATATTTAAATTATAATTTCTAATAACCTGCTTCGAATCGCGAGTTTTTTTTTTTTTTTCATTTATCAATAAAAGATTAAAACTCGGATTATATTATTTATATTACATTTTTCTATCTGTTTTTTCTTGAACAGTAGAACGTCGTTTATCCGAATCAATTGGGATCGGGCACCATTCGGATAACAGAACACTGAAAGCAATTCATGCAGTACAGGAAACCAGACACTATGCGAATATTGAAAATCGTCACATACGGGAAACGTGCTTGAAGATAGGGAAAAATAGGTGCAGAATGTCACAATTTTACCTTTTTATTGTGGGAAATACTCACTTATCTTTCGCTGTATCATTGTACATCGTCGTTTTTTCGCTGCAAGGTCTCTGATTCTCTTGAACAGCAGTAGATCAGTAGGACAATATACTCTGATTATTGTTTGTACTACTTTATAGCTGTCTCTAACGCAGAAAACGCGCCTGCATTTCATGGACTCTTGCTACTTTTATTGCTGTTGTCTTCGTCTTCATCTGTTTTGTAATCAACAGGGTAGGATTCTGCTTGCACGGAAATCCCAATCTCTCGTCATCATTTAGCATTCTAAATCCACTGAGTCTTCTGCATCGATTGCCATCCAGGTTTCTATATCTTCATCGCATTCTTGAAATCCTCGGATAGATCGGTCAAAATCGTTAATTTCATCCCTGTGGTCGTCATTGTAGACTTTTTTGACTTCTAAATTGACAAAAGTTAACAAAAAAACTGGTTCGGATATTTGGCGCTCGGGATAATTGATGTTCGGATAAATGACGTTCTACTGTATTTATATGTTGAAAAGGGATACTTTAGCTTTTGCTTGCCTAACACTTTTGCCAAAAAATTAATTTAATAAAGCTCAGGTATGCTAAATGCTTTATAAAATACTTTAAAAACGCAATTAAGAAAAAAGCATCTGACTCAAGGTACAATGGAGCCCTTAGAGATTCCCGTAATTCTTTTTCCTAAAACTTATCTGAAGTTTGTTGGAAAATGCGCAAAAAATATTTTCAAAGTCTGCTACAGATTTATATATTCAGTCCAAAAAAAAACAACAATTCAAATACTGAGCCGATGAATTTCATTCAACTTTATTTCCAGCCGATAAAGAAAACACCTCCATTTCAAGGAGCGTTTCTTTTATCTCAAACTACCCCCGAAATTTCCCGTCTTAGAAACGTTTTACCTCGAAACAATTTCATAGCTCAAACTGTTCGTTTCTATCTTAAATCACCCGAAATGATCAATGTGATACGTTTTGGCTAGGACAAAAATTTAATACCCGAAAAGTATTCCGTATCCATGCATTTGTACCCGGTCCCCACTCTATTTTAGATCTTTTGCACTTTTTATAGGCTTTTTTAGAGGAATAGCCTATTTGGTCTTCAAAAGGCGTACAAGTCCAGTCATAAATAATCTTGACACTTATCCGTGACATGAGCTGGCTTGGGTCCGACATGATAGGTCTTTTGATGTCGAATATTTTGAAGTAGGAATATTTCTAAGAAATTCTAATTATCGATTTGAACATGTACGTTTTTAGTGTTTATTGAACATTAAACTACTTATATAGAAACAAGTTATTCTATGTTGATGCGGACTTATCTAAAAATGGGAAACATATATCTGTTCATTTGTTTTCATGCATTTGATATTCCATATGATCAAGTCGATTTTAGCATGCTGTTTCTAAATTAAATATCTTCCAGATTTCGAAAAGATACAAATAATTGAGATGAGAAATATATAGTATTTTGTCTGATTTTTTTTACTCTTAGTCTAAAATGAATTACTTTAAACTTTTCGCGACTTTGTACTCATGAACGGAAAACATTTTAAAGGCGGATGTGTCACATATATGCATTTTCCCCAAATATCACCTGCAGCTTAGTAATGCACCGGTTAACCGTGGTTCATACTGATCTGCAGAACTGACCGTCACCACTGAAAGTTGTAATGAACGGCCTACCAGCCTATAAGGGAATTTAAGTTACTCTTAATAATAAATGACGCTCTTTTCAAGAAAGGGTTAAAGAGGATTAGTAATATTTGGTAAAAATATTAAGTTTCCCCAAATAAAACGAGGACTAATTTATTAAAAAATACTTTTAATGGACATCAAATGAACACTCCATGATCGTTGTAACATATTCTTATCTTTTCGGCAGTAGGAATATGTCTTTACTGAAGAAAAATCGTGCTTGGTACTTGAGAAAGCCTTGCACGGCTTCCTTCACTTTCTCGTTCGAATAAAAAAAAACGTACTACTCTCTTAAGTTGACTACGGGTTACACCCGTAGTCAACTTAATGATAAATTTGGACTAAATGGAGGGTATTCAATCTCTTTAAAGCGAAATTTTTGTAAAATTGTACGGGTTTCATGGGATAAGTGTGGGGGGCATTGTCATGAACATCCAAAATCGCTTGTGATTTTATCGAAACATTTTACTACTACTGTTCCAAACCATTTGGTGTAAACTATTCTCACCATAGACTGTCACCATTTGTACCGTATACGGTGTATACTGTATACACACATCCTAACAGTCTTTACTTTTTGTTTGGTGGCCCTGCCTTCATTAGGGCAACCCTCATATATGTTACAGATCCATTTTTCTTCTGCACTTTATTAAATCTAAACTTTCATTAATTTTCTCACGTATAGTTTAAAAGGAGTAAATATAATAAAAGCATATTTTCAAAATGACGAAAAAATGTTTTGAACTAGGAACTTCCTTTAAGCAACTTACAACATATTTCACATGAGTGATTAAGAATTGTGGTAACTGAGGGTCCAGGGTTGTGCGAAGTTTTCGTTAGTATTCTGGAGTCCTAGTTCTCATTCTTGGGGCCATTAACAACCTGGTTCATTTCATTAAATGTCCCCTGAAGACATATTGAATCATACAACCATTATTTATTGCAAAAATGCTGCCAGCTTACATTCTGTACACGAACTTCCCTTTTGTTCATGACTTATACATGGTGTATATCCAATAAGTAACATCCAAACTCTGCACAACTAGATTTCTTGTTGGTATTAAATTGAAAATTCCCCCAAAAAACTGTACAAGTTCGATCCATATTTTATGATAAAAATACGGTAAGTGATGATGAATGAATGATGAAGAAGGATGGTTCATGATGGGGACCTGGTACATTTATGTTCACCTGCACGTATTTGGTTAAATATTGCATACTTTGGTAACTTGATAAGAGACTAGGCTCTAGGTCTATGGCCAGCATGGTCACCATATTTCACACCGGTGCATTTTCTTCTTATGGATCAATCCCAAGGAATTGCTGTTGGGAGGCAGTGTGGTAGCACAAACAGAATTAGTTTATCGTTTGTAAGTTGCTTTTACTTTGATGGACACAGCTGATCCATCCCATGGTACGCTCAAGCCTAATTTTATATGCAGGGTGAAAATTGTAAGCACCTGTCTTTATAAATGTTTACAAATGCAGCTTTTGATGTGTGCAATGTGATGTTTTTTTCCTTACACCGATAGTGACGTCATACCTTGTTTTTCGTTAACTACATATATTTTCTTTTAAACTGTGGATTGTACAGGTGCAGTTCTTTAGTCATTTTTTATGTACTCATAAAAATTGATCTGGTTGTGTAGATTCTGGGCACTATTTTTTTGGATATCTTGTATGTTTGATAATACTTATGTCTGGTGATTAATGATTCGATGAGATAATCAAAAATGTATCTGGAATCAATCCTGAATTACTTTAGTCCGTTGAATTATTGTCTTATAATCCTGAAATTAAAAAATCGTTCTTTCAGTACAAGAAGTTCATGAGTAGGTGCAAATAGTTTCCGAGTCGGGAACATAATCATTTCCAAAACAATCACTTTGATAAGATGATCCAGTACATCTTAAATATAAACAATTTAATACCAATATAGAGCTATGATCATTTTAATAATGCTTTATTGTTAATTAAGGTCCATGCTCTTGTTTGGTTTGTGCTACTACCGGACCCTAAAAAGAGATCTTAACCCTCTAACTGGACACCTTCCTCCTGAAAAGTTATTCCGAAAGCGTTTAACTCTTATTTTGCGATTCCCTTCAAAAATGCAACAGACTTTTTTCCTTTCCCCCTTTTAGAACTTGGGAGATCGAACGGGAAAAATTTTACGACAAAGTTCGTTCGCTTTGAAAAGTAAGAACCAAGAGATCAATCGTTTACAGCTAGCTGTTAAGTTGCCTTGGGCAATCTTCTTTGAAAGCGTAGATATCCTCTCTTGATCAATCCTCTTTGAAAAAGATACGGTGTTTCTTTCTCCTATATGTTCAGTCACAGTAAAATTAAAAACGAAATGAAAGGTAAAAAAAAAAGAGGAAAAAAATGAAATAAATAGTATGTTAGAAGTTGAAAAATAATTATATTTTCTTCAAAAGAAAATTTATTTTTTTGTCATTTTTTAAAAATTAATATATATATATATATATATATATATATATATATATATATATATATATATATATATATATTTTGGTATTGCGATTTGAACCAGAAAAAAGCATCCTGTATTCATTTTTGAATATGAGAGTAAGAAAACGCGCTCACTTTCCTGTTTTTTAAAAAAGTAATGAGGTAAAAAGAGCAAAGGCCCTATCTCATTTTTAAACAATAACACAATAAATATTACATACAATGATTATATTTATGAAATAAAACCGATCTTTTTCTCTATATATTTTTAATTTAAAATAGCATAAAAAAAGTATTTTAATACTTTTAATTTATTTTAATTAAAATCATATAAAAGATATTTTTATGTTAATTGAATATTTTTCGGAAAAAATTTAAATTTTCCTTCCTAGTGTTCTCTTTTTTGAACTTCTTGTATTAAATAAAAATTCCTTTTCTACATCGGCATTTGTGATGGACATAACACACATTCAGTCAATAATTTTTAATTTTAATGGGGGGATATGCTTCTTCAAATGCGCATGACAGTACTTCTAAACCATTTTCTACTCAAGTTAAATTTCTCATCTGTTTCTTTTATTAAGAGGAAAAATGTCACACATCGATAACTACATTTTCACACAATTCAGTCATTACAAATTCTATTGTGAGAAAAGTTCTCCCTAATTAATCTTGTCTTTCAAAAAAGTACACTTAAAACAATTTTGTTCAGTGAAGTTAACCGACAGTTCCACAATGTATTCATACCAAATTTAAAAAACAAATTTAACACTTGGAAATGTATCCTGTATTAAATTTTTCAGTATACACAAATTATTCCTGCTGTAGGGAAGATATAGTATGAGATGTGGTGTGCGGTTGTGAAAGAATGTTTTCGTACGTGTAGACTATTTTTGAAAATTTAAATATCACTGAAGCTGATCATATAACTGTAAATGAGCCTTATTTTAATGTGTGCTGGTATCAAAGTAAAACACTTTACAATATTAAACAGCCTATGGGTTTATACTCAATATCAAACTATTTGCAAAATGGCTTACAACTTCTATTCAAATTGTAAAGAAACTGAAATATAAATATATCTTACTGCAGTCAAAAATATTCATAATATGTAAGTATCCTGTTGCTCCACTTATTTCTGTACATTTTAAAAATTGTAGCTGAATGCAATTTTTTTATATTTATAAACGAGGCATAACAGCTCACACAGTCGTAAAAATGTCCTTATCATTTTTAAATAAACTACTATAAGACGTAAATGGATTGTAAGATCATTTGTAAAATCTAAAAGCTTTTAGAGGAGCTAAAAACATGTAATTTTGGACTGATCAAATTTTTAATATAATACACAAATATACATGTTATTAAGCAAATTCATTTGAAAATCAAACTTCCTTCTGAAATAAACGTAATTGAAAGAAAAATGTTGAATTGCAAATGAGTGGAAATACATGTTTATCTAAGGGGTATCCCCAAAGTGAGGTAATCCTCAAACTTAAGACTCAAACTCAGAAGCACAACAAACCATGAGGGCCAGGAACTACTGTGCCCGAAGCAAGCTTGGTACTCATTTATCAACCCAATGTAGCGGGGATGAAAGGCAGAGTCGACCTTGCGCAGCCCGTTAATAGAATCCCAGACCTGTGGTGGGGAATCACTATACACTTTCACTCAATCCTATTCGGTGAAAAATAAAATTTAATGTTAGAATCTTATATAAATCCCTAATGAATGAAGGAGTCCAAACTTTTTTTTTCATGTAAACTGTTTAGACGGAAATGGTTAATTATGAACATTTCACAAGTTGCATAAATTAAAATTAACCGTTATAGTTAACATAAATTTTTAAGGGTACAAAAGGTGTATTTCGGCTGCACGAATTAATTTTAAAAGGAATACGGTTACGAAAAAGTAGTACAAATCTATCAAAAGTAGGGTTGGTTACCTTAGATATTGTCAAACACAACAATGTATTGGAAGCCAATTCAGCAATTCGTTGTTATAAAAATGTATGGAAAATTACAAGATTTATTTTTGCATTTGTAATTTATATATATATATATATAATTTTTCCTGGGAGCTTTAAAAGCTAGAGCGGCACCCATCAAAACCGCGGTTCTCTCTCTGTTTTTCCAGATCGCCCCTGACTAAGCCGGCTCTGCCATAGTAAATGAAAATGCCGGATTTTGTTTGTCAAGATCATTTTATAGCAGACTGCATTTTTCATGTATTTTAGATGGTTGTTTTATATTTTCTACATCAATATATTAATGTCTGAATTTAAAATTACATAAAATTCTTGACATTCGCATCAATGACCATGATAATTTTTATTAGTATATAAATGTGTCATCAAACGATTATATGACTAATATTAACACATTATTTTAAACATTTAATTGATATCAAGTATAACATAACGCACACAAATTTTCTAAATTTTAAAATAAATATTTCGAAAACTACTTCAGATATACTCAAAATTTTTTATTCCTACGATTTAGCTTCTCAGTTTTGCTTCTCTATGTAATAATTTATTGTAATTGTATATTCATCAATTTTTTTCGTATATTTTTTGCTCTTAGCATGCGGTTTTCAACCGAATTGTATGAAATTTTCGAAATATATTAAATGAATGATTGAATATTAACGTCGCACTGTTCAGCTACACGAGGGCTTTTGGCGACGGACCACGTAATTTTGAACCATGGTCAAGTGACGTGGACGACACCTGAGCTGGCACTCCCTCTCCTAACTACCCCACCACACCAACGGGAGGACGTTTCAGCTCTCGACAGATTTAACGTGCATCGCTGCCCTACACGGAGGGTCTTTAGTGGTACTGGGCTCGAACTCGTGACAAAGCAAGCCACGTTCCGATACCTATACCTCTCGGCTACCGCGGCCGAAATATATTAAAAGATACCAAAAAAGCTATATAATAAAATTTGAAATTTTTATTATACTCAAACAATTGCTAAAACTTATGGTAAATAATTTTTAACAGCGCGATGCATTTTTTTTTTCGAAATTTCAAATGGAATTTCTAACATAAAATTTCTAGCTTTATAAGGTCGAGATTTCAAAACATATCCAGATTTTAATTACTTATTCAGTTAGCCTTTAAAAAAGATAAATGTTGAGGTATTTTGTATAAATAGATATTTTTGAACAATATATAATTCGAATGCTTTTCAATAGCTCGAATTTAAAATTGATTTTTATGTTTATTTATATGCATATGAATGTCTACTGTAAATGTTTCCGTATATTTTTGATTACCATTTATTCAAACATTCCAGTTATAAAAAAAAATGTGTGAAAATCTTCATTCATGTTGTCTTTGATGTAAACTGAAGTTCAAGACCTTAAAATTCAAATATAATTCGGTGTATTTTAACAATATATAACCAGGCACTGTACTTAAACTTACCTGAACACTTAGGCTTTGAAATCTAAAAAAAAAAAAAACTAATAAATCTTAATTAGTTTTTTTTTTCGTTATTATTTTTATCAAAGTGTAAGAAAATGTTTCAAATGATTTGATGAAGTTTAAATTTATTCATTTTTAGTCGTTGGAAAACTGAAAAGTTTTCAAATTTTAAAGAGTTTGATGATTTATTAATTTTTTCGGTATCTTATAATAAAATAATCATGTTTCAAAAACTGAAAGCTTTGAATAAGAAAAATGAAGCGAAAGAATATACTTAAAAAAAGATAATTTGTCTAACTATATAAAATAGCAGATTGCCCTGACACGCCCCAACTTGTTACAGTTTGAAATTAATATAAAACCAAAATGGAATTGTAACATATTTTACTTATGCGTTGGGACTTTTGGAAACTTTTAAAATACAAGCTAGCAAACAATTCTTTGGGTTGTAAAGAAATACGATTGGGGGGGGTCAAAACACGGGGTTCCCTGCGAGCCATAAAACTCCTGCTGTGTTGCTTCCTCCGTCCCTCATTATCTTTCAAGATGTTAAACCTTAAAAGGGGGAAAGGATTTCAGAAAAGTGCGGCTAATCCACTTTTGAAAACGTTACTTGAAGGCAGAAAAATCCGTGCAGTCCATTTTCGAAGCCTCTCTAGTAGGGCGGAAAAATCCGTTCTGTCCAGTTGGAGGGTTAACATGTAGAATGACGATTCATCTTCACTGAATGATATCCGAACAATACATTTATTAGCCAAGGAGTAACCTTGTAACCAATGGCGTATTGTTCGTGAACTCATTTGAACAGTTTTTTCTGCTGTCATGTCCCATCAATTTCGAACACTCATAAGTCTCGCGTATACATGTGTTCTACGTCTCGCAATGATAGTTGCTCTTATCAAGTTTGGTGTTGTTTGTCCTACTAGCTACTCTACATAAGAGGGATGTTCAATAAGTAATAAGACTAAAATATTATAAAAAAAAACAGAATACATTTAATCGTCATCATTTGCATGGTATTTTTCAAAATAACTGATGTGGCACGTAATGCATTTATCCCCAATTTCTGTCCACTTCTTAAAAAAATGTAAAAGTCCGTTTAGTGAGAGCTGTTTTAAAACCGCCTACGCAACCTTTACACATGCTTTGTTGCTTGCAAAACGTTTGCCTTTTTAATGGTTTTTTAGGCTGAGAAAACAAGCAGAAATTGCATAAAGTGAGATCAGGACTGTATGGAGGGTGTGGTAAAACCTCTACGTAGTTCTGCTGCGAAACATACAGTACGCAGTGAGCGATTTGTGTGATCGGACATTGTCTTGGTGCAATAGGAAGCTATTTTAAGTAATGGACGTTTCGTTTTAACGTGCTGTAACAATGTTCGCAGAACATTCGTGTAGTACGAGTCGTCTACGGTAGTACCGGGTTCGACAGCGTGTTAGTACACAATTCCTTCATAATAAAAACAAATTATGGTCATAACTTTACCAGCTGATTTCCCACTCTTTGCTTTCTTGAGAGTAGGTGACGATGGATGTTTCCATTCACAGCTTTGTTGTTTTATGCTTGGATCATAGTAATACAACCAAGCTTTGTCTACTGTGATAAAGCGTTTTAAGATATTGTTGCCTTCTTGTTCCAGTCTTTAATCATATCGAATAATATCAAAGGTTTCCGATGCTGATTTTTGCAGATTTTTGCTTCCATTTCGTAGGTGCCCACAAACACGCTTCAGTTCGATCACGTGATACTCAAAAATAAGAGTCTGCACAAGCCATCTATCGCTAGCTTTTGCTAGTAAAAACAACAAACTTTTCTTATGCCACAGAAATTAACATTACGATGAGTGGTTTCGCGGCAGAAAAATTAGTATTATTTCTTATTGAACAGACTACGTACATCGCTGTTTTCTGCCGTAGTAGTAGCCGTCGGCCATTGAATGTTCATTATGGTTGGTAATCAGTGATCCTTGAAACCTTGTAGACTCGTAAAATCCTTGAAATTATGAAGTGAGTATGAGTTACGAAGTCGTGGAGCCTCGTAAAAACCTTAGAAGAATAAATATTAAAATATATTCAAAGAGAGAGAAATTCAAGATGTTATAGGTACTTTGAGAAAAGGCAGAAATATTACATATATTTTAACTCATCTACCGGTGGTACTTATACCTACCACTCACTATAAAATTACATAGGATAATCATTTTTTATGAATGCTTTGACGATGCTTAGCGGGTATATTCTTTTAAATCCTCTCTTCTGAGATATATGGAAGCACGGGTTCTATGATGAGTATTTTAGCAGGGAAGGCGAATTCTTTTATGGAAGAAGTTACATTTTCAGCTGTCATTTTGAACGGATTGAGAGGATTGTCACTTTTGTTCCGAAAAAGTAATTGGTGACAAAAATAAGTCTTATTTTTTTTTGTATGTTAATAAAGGACTTAGAAAACGATCTGTTCATTTATTTTAATTGAACATTGTGTATAATCAAATTAACAGTTGAATAACTTTGTGGTACTAATAAGTACTGACAGTACTCTAGATTTTTTTTTCGTCCGTGTAGGGCAGCGGTACTCAACCTTTTCTATACGCCGGCCCACAAACCCATGATAGGCATTTCTCGAGGGTAGTTATTTCATGCGGGAGGCAACATGCGGATAATGGAAAATACACACTATAAGAACAAAGCAACATTGACAAACAAAATTGATTAAAATATTAAAACTCGTTTTTGGCTTTTATTTTAATCATATATTAACTTTTTTATCAAATACACACACACAAATATTTATTTTTATGAATTTTTTGCTGGGTTTTGGGATACATTCTATTCCTTTTCATCTGTGATCATACACCTCCTGCTTGTATTCTACAATTAAAACACAAATTCATAGCAAAGCTTATACATTTGATTGATGGATGATAAATTTCCTGCTTAATTTTTTATTTTATTGTGCTCCAGTAATTGAATTTTATCGTGCAAAAGGCCTTGACTCGGGCCACTTAGAAAAGTCTGGCGGGCCGCAAGTTGACTATTGCTGGTCTAGAAGAACATTCTTTTTTGCTGTGTTTTAGCGTCATTACAATAGTGTTATAGAGTTATATATATATATGCTTTCTTTGTCATTTCTTTTAAGCTTAACTTATTTATTTTACATTTTTATTTATTAATTTTAACGTTTCGAAAAATTTTGAGTTTTGAATCTGAACTTGTCTTTTTTTCTTCTTTTTTTTGCCACTCAATTAAATTAAATATATATTCTTATTTCGACAATTAACAACATTTTAATTTCTTTATGTGTAAAAGTGATTTAATAATAATAAGTGATTTTTAAGGTGCATTATTAATATGTTATTATTTCACTTTTCTTAGAATGTCTGGAAAAGTATGGTAAGTATTCAAGAGGCTTTGCAAAACCTACCAACTGAAATAAGTGATGCAGTCCAAATGATTTTTCAGATGAAGACATCTTGGCAAATGATTTTCATTAGACTCTTAAGATAATAATTAACAGAGTGAACAAGACTCAAGGTGCAGTTATTCATGTTAAGAAAATGCAGTATTTCCTACCCCAGGATGCAGGGCTTTAAAATACATTCAATTGAAACCTTACTCAAAATGCAGAACATGGAATGGATTTTTTTGTGTTAATGAAAATAAAAACTTTTTATTTTAAATATCATCAAATTAAGTGTACGAGTAAAAACTGTTTTTATGTGTTAAAAAAAGGAAATAATTTTTTTAAAATACAGGAATTTTTAAATCTAAATTATTTGTGCTGCAAAATATTAGCGTTGTCTGGTTGTTTAGCATTTTTAAGAATTAAAACTGCATTAAAAATGTCATTCGGTCTTTTCGTGTAATGAGTATATTTTAGATTGACGGTACTTTAAAGTACCAATTTAATTAATTAGCAGTAATGGATTAAATTTCTGAAAGAGGAGTATGTTATCCATGAATATCACTTAATTTTCCATGTGATGATTCAAAAAAAAATGTTGCATGAAAAAATTACAGCAAATCATAATGAGATACATAAAGGGTTAATAAATTATTTTGCATAACGTTAATTTAATTTGCTCATTAATGCGTGCTCTATATGTCATCTACCAATGCATTATCTACATACACTCAATGACAAAAAATTAGCTCATCAACAAGTAATTGCGGGATCGTAACGAAACTTGACATGAAGATACATGCCATGCAAATGATTAGAAATGCAGCGTGATTGCGTATTACGTATATCCAGTAGAGGGTGTTTAACTTCGTTCTCCGTGGAGTATAAAACAGGTAAACAAAGCTGGTTTAAGTGTGCTGAATAGTTTACAAAGATAGAACTGAAGTACACATGTCATTACGCCAATTTCATAGACAATATGAATAGCGGTCGCATTTTCAGAAGGGAAGAATCAACGTCATGATGGAAGCTGGGTGATCAACTAGGAGAGTAGCTCGTCAATTAATTCGCTCTAAATGTGTTGTGAGGAGGTGTTGGGACCAGTGGATGTAAGAGATGCCAATTGCACGAAGACCAAGCTCAGGACACCCTCGGCAGACCAATTGTCGAGAAGACCGCCACATCGTCAAAAATGCGCGCGTACAGCCAACTACTTCATCGGCCGCCATCCAGGCACAGGTAGCACCTTCACAAGGGGGCCCTGTGTCTTTTCGAACCATACGAAGGTGCCTGGCTGAAGGACATTTGGGATCGTGGTGCTCATTAAGTGTACTGCCCTTCACGACACCCATCTACGCTCCGTTTGGAGTGGTACCGCGCACGAGGAAATTGGAGTGCAGCAAAATGGAACCAGGTCGTCTTTAGCGATGAATCCAAATTCAATATCAGCAGTGATGAAAATAGTGTTTCGTGTGTGGAGACCCCTTGATGAACGTCTCAATCCTGCCTTTGCTTTACAACGACACACCGCTCCCATAGCTGTTGTGATGGTATGGGGTGTTATTGCCTGCAATACACGGTCACCCCTAGTGTTGATCTGTGACGCCATGGCCTCCCAGCAGTATGTCAATGACACCCTGCAACCACATGTGTTGCCACTCATGCCACTGAACAAGACAACGTTTGGTCTCACACTGCAAGGGTGCTACAAGACTGTCTAGTCACTTTTTCTACCCTTCCTTTGCCTGTCCGATCACCAGATTTGTCTGTAATCGAGCATTTCTCGGATCAATTGGGATGGCAAGTTGGGCATCTCACAAGTTTGAACGAACTAAAGGCAAGGTTACTGCAAATATGTAACGGAATGTCTCACAACATCATACATAACTAGTATGTTTCAATGCTCGATAATATCGCATCGTGCAATCGTGCTAGAATGGTTTCAACAGGGTATTAAATCCTCCGTTCTTTTGCCTTTATCTCTGAAATAAATAATCCTTTTTCTTTGATTTTCTAATCATTTACTTATACCTAAGTAGCCATAACGAATGTAAAAAATCGTTTTATTTTGACGACTCCTTCTTAGTGCGCTTATTACTTTGTCCATGAGTGTTTATGAAGGAGAAATGCGATTCAGTCACTCACTCTTAACGATATTTCCGGAACCATTAAACCTACAGACGACAAATTTAGAAGGCATTTTTCTGTCATGGTATAGAGATTCGCTAAGAATTTTTTTTGCAAAAATCGATCACCAAGAGGCGGCGTAACAAGAGATTAAAGTGTGTTATATATAATTACTTCCATTTTTAAACTATTAGGTGCACCGTCTCAAAATTTGGTAGGCAGATTTCTTTTATGAAGTCAAAGTCCTGCTTAGAAAGGAAAATATATCTCAAGGTATAGCGTTATAGGAGGTTAAGAGACGTTATAGAAAATAATTTGTATTTTTAAACTATTAGACGTACAGTCTTGAAATTTAGTAAGCAGTTTATTTTCATGGAGTAGAGATCCGATGCAAAATATGTTTCGGAAAATTCACCCCAAGGTCTGTTTTTCTCGAGTTTAAGGGATTTAATAAAGAGTGTTTTTTTCCAGGTATAGAAGTTTAAGTTGGCATTACTTTCCAAGATGGCGACTGATTTAACAGCTGTCAAGTGATTTATTCTCAGTTTGGTTTGGCAATTCATCAAAACAATCATCAAGCAAGGAGTGGATTCGTTGAATGGGCCCAAAACGAGTTTGCCGTTGTTCCCGCTTTTCATAAGTGAATTTTGTTTAGCGATGAAGCGCACTTCTGGTTGAATGGCTACGTCAACAAACAAAACTGCCGCATTTGGAGTGAAGCTAATCCACAAGTGTATGTCGAAACACCGTTACATCCAGAAAAACTGACTGTTTGGTACGCTTTATAGAATGGTGAAATCATTGGTCTGTACTTCTTCAAAAACGATGAAGGGCACAACGTTACAGTCAATGGTGATCGGTATAGAGCCATGATTACTAACTTTTTCATTCCCCAATTCAACAATCATGATGTCCAGGAGCTGTGGTTCCAACAAGACGGCGCAACAGGTCACACAGCTCGTGCCACAATCGATTTATTGAAAGACACGTTGGGTGACCGTCTAATTTCACGTTTTGGACCTGTGAATTGGCCTCCAATATCTTGTGATTTAACACCGGTAGACTATATTCTGTGCGGCTATGTAAAGTCATTGGTCTATGCGGATAAGCCACAAACGCTTGACCATTTGGAAGACAATGTGTTATACATACCGTGTTAGACATACCGTGTTATTGCCGATATACGGCCACAAATGTTGGAAAAAGTCATCGAAAATTGGACGTCCAGATTGGACTACATCCGAGCCAGCCGTAGCAGTCCTATGCCAGAAATCATATTTAAAATGTAATGCCACAAGATTATCTTTCGAATAAAAAAAAATCATGTCAATCGAATAATACATCGTTCTTTTATTGCAATTTAAAGTTTTATACTTCTAAAAAAACACCCTTTAGTTGAATATTAACGTTGTTAAACTATTAGACCTATCTGGGTGAAAACGTTTAAGCATATTCCTTTCATGAAAGAAAGTTCGTCTATGAAAAAGTTTTGCGATAAGAGACCCCCAAGGGTAGTGAGGGGTTAAAGGATGTTATAGAAAATTTTTCCTGTTTTTGAATTGTTTTACCAACATACTTGAAATTTGTTAAACGTGCATGCTTCTTCTGTTGAAAATAGATTTAATTAGAATGCATTTTACTGACATGGTCTCCTGGGGGATTGGGGGGCAAGGGGTTTACTGAGGTGTTGACAAAAACACTTCCAGTTTTTGAACAATTATTACTTTAATAATTAAATTTGGTTTGCATGTTTCTTTTGTTGAGAAAGGATTCTTTTGCAATATAAGGGGCATATTGATAGTAAAAATTCCGCTTTTACTTTGTTAGACTTAAACTTAAAATTTGATATGCATGTTTATTTTACGTAGTATGATTCCATTGAAAATTGGCTTTGTGGAAATCAATTTGTTTATTGTGTTACGACAGCGTAAAAAAATTATTCTACTTTAATTTTAGAGATTATTAGAAATTATTAATTAGAAGTTTTGTCTTTTTTATATCTAGAGGCAAGAGTTACAGGTGTAAGTATGATTTTTTCAATCCAATCGAGTTCTTAATGTGTGTTTGGATTTAGATATCAATAATTTCGATAAAAATAAACAGTATATGCTTAAGCAACATCATGAATTAGCCAGAAAAGAATATGAGTAACGGCTAGTATTTAATAACTGGGACATGTGTTTACAATTTTTCAGCACAAACTATCGTAGTCTAGATATTTTGAAGCAATTGCGGCAACTTTTTATATTCTACGTTAACATTTGCTTCTAAAATTATTTTGTTGCCACATACTTGAGAAACATTTTAACTCGCATTGTTAGTGGAATGGGTGAAGAATTTTTGTGTGATGCGCAAACTTGCAACCTAAAATTTAGGAATTTTTCCTGCTTAATTTTTTACTTTGATGACTATTCTGTTTATATGTCGATTAATTGTTCCTTCTCCTCCATTGGCAAGACTTCTAATTTATCCCCATTCCTGTTTAAATAACATGACAATAGCATATTAATTTTTTTTATTTTTAAGAATTCAAAACCTTAAAAAAATTAAAACTTTACTGAAATTTTGATAGTTCAGTAAATAGTTATTACTTGCGGAACCCCTGTGTAAGTTTCATGGAAGTCAGGTTGAGAACCAGTGCCTTAAACATTGTCCTAGCCACACTCTCGGTGTTGTGAATCATATAATAAACAATAGTTATTTTAAATAATTTTAACTAGCATACCAGATTCAAAAATATTTCAGTTCAATTTGTTTGGCCTTAATTATACCAGAAAAATTTACACATGCATTATTTCATTCCAAATAAAATTTTTAACAATATTTTGCTCCTTAATATATTACCTTTCTTACGTGATGTTACTGCCATTCGAATTTATGTGTATTACTATTCCATGACTTTTGGCACTGCATTAAATATTTAATATTCCTAAAATAAACACACTCATTAGCAAAAGGTTTAATTCGACGTGCCGATTTCAGTTGCGTAAATAGGATCACATTCCCGATAAATGCTGTAAGATAAGTTCGCAAACTAAACCCAATGTATATGGAAAATGCTCCACATTCCCATCAATTAAGAGCCAGACGTCTCAATTTAGTAAATAGCATCTAGGATTAAAGGTAACACACCTGACGCTTTTATATATAATTATCCTCATTTTCATATAATTATCTCTTTATTGATATATTAATTATATTAAATTATGTAATTAATTCAAACTTGTGAATTGATTAGTAATAATAAAATTCCGTTATGAAATAACTTTCCAAATAATTTAAGGAAATAACCGCAGGTTACACGGAAAGTAATTAACTTGCTTAAATCATTTAAATTGTTTAAAAAAATCAATGGAATTTACGTAGATTGAGTATTCGTAGCAGATGCATGAATTAGGGGATAGAAAACAAGTCGGCTTTTTGACGAAATAGTCAAATTATTCTTTCTATTTAAGAGTTTTCATTATGTTATAAGTGAGGATCTGACTTCTGTCGTTAAACTATATAACAAAACATTAATATTAACAGTGCATATAATTTCTCAGTTCTTTGCCTTAAAAATATATAAACAATTAAAAATATATTTCTATAAAACAATGAAACACGTTGAAATACATTTTTAAATAATTTCTCAAGTAGCACAGTTAAAAACTTAATAATTATACCTGAATTTAATTTTTATTCTTACACATAATGAGGGTATTTTCTAAATGATTTTTACAACCAGCAATTTACCATTCATCAAATTTATCATCATTAAAAATATCAAAATAAAACTCATCAAAAAATATCAAATATCTACATTTTTTCAGTAAATATTCACTTGGTGTTATAAGAAAGATTGTACTCCCATCGCTTATATTAATATTTTCTTAAATAATAAAAATTTCGATTTTTATTTTAAGAAATCAAAGATATGTGATTGTTGATTTTCCCTAATATATTTATTCTTAAATAATTAACTGAATAAAAATACTAATATTATTAGTTATTAAACCTCATTAAAGATATTACCACAATGTTTGTTGCAAGCTTATGATTGGCGTTCTTTCTGTCAAGTCATAACTTCAAGTCATGGTTCTACTAAAGACAAGTCGTGTAACAATGTCCTCCTAATGAAAAAGCTTAGAGAATGGGCATCAACACAGGCGTTGCTCTAGTCTCTTTAACAAATTTTAAATATAAATAATTCATTGCAAAAGATATTCAGTGAACAGAGGTGTTAGTAAGCAATATAACTGAATTGATATAATGAATTAATAGCTGTATTTTTAAATACTTACATAAAAAATTGATAATGCAAAGTTTCAGTATTATTTTAATTGTATGTACTTAAATTATTACATTAAAACATTAATTGTATTTTCAAAGAGTGATATATAGTATACACAATTGCTTTGTTATAAACTCATAAAGTAAATAAACTAATTGTTTAAATTCTATTGCAGAAATATAGTAAGAAATTATAATTAGCTGTTACATAAATTGATTGATGCTGTTCTACAATAATATATATATATATATAGCACAAATTCTCTACTAATGAGAAAAAAAATCTAACAAAACCGAAAAAATTTCAGATTGTAAGCAACCAGACATAGAAGGATATTAGAAAATAAAATTGTAATGTGATTGAAAATATAAAAATTGGATACCACAGTATTATAAACATTGCTGACTTAGGACAACTTATGTAAAATAATTTGTATAAAAGTGGGATTTAACATGTTTTTTGTGGACAGCCAACCTTCCATCTTTTATTATCTGTACCAAAGTTATATTTATTAAGCTACTGCGTAATATTACCTTTGAATTCTTTGAATGCCTCTATAGGCATACTACACTGGTGTGCAAAAATTAAGGACGAGACAGTTTTTTCAATATAACTTTGTACAAAAGCTTTCCAAATCAACACATTTAATACCGTAAGATCCCCAATACATACGGACATGTGTAATGTAAGCAACACTTACTAAAAAAGAAATCAGAGGGATAAAAAGAAGCTTTATTGAAAAAGTAGCATGGAGCGCAATGCGACTGAAGGCCGAAACATCCCTGTGATGGGTGTCCAGCAACAAACATCCGGTCTTTAGTAGGGGATATCATCTCCCCTGACTGCTAGGCAGGTTTCACAGAGAAGCGGGAGTCAATGAGCTGAGAATGAGGGTGTCAATGAGTTGTTGAGGCATTGCTGCCCATTCGTCTTGCAGCGCCAATCGAAGCTCCCGAATCGTTACTGGTGGTAGGGTACGAGCTGTCAAGCGTCTGCCTAGAAATTCCCATACATGCTCGATGGGATTGAGATCTGGAGATCGTGCCGGCCAATCTATACGTTCAATATCCTCACTCTCTAAGAGCTGTCCGGCAGCTACTGTGCGATGACATGGTGCATTGTCGTCCATGAAAAGGAACTGCAGACCAATAGTGCCTCTAAAAAAAGACTCACATATGGAAGAATCTCGTTACAATAACGGGTCCCGTTGACTGAACCTGCGTTGAAGATGTGAAGGTCTGTACGACTACCAAGCATGATGCCTCCCCAAACGAGAACACCGCGACCTCCATACATGTCCCTTTCAATGATGTTCGAGGGATGATTGCGGCTTCCCCGCTCTCTCCAGATGAGTATGCGATGAGAATCGCTACTCAAACTGAATCTGCTCTCATCTGTAAAAGAGTACTCGTCCCCAATCATTGTCTCTCAATTCCGGTGTTTCCGGCACCACAGAGAACACCTTCTCCGATGGGCAGGCGTTAAAGGTACATACCGTACAGGGCGTCGTGCAAACAGACCACCACCGTGCAGTCTTCTGGCCACGGTAAAACGCGATATCGGTCGTCCAGCCGCCTGTGTCGTGTGTCTAGCGATTTCTCTGGCTGTCTGCCGCCTGTTTCTTCTGGCCTGTAATACAATGTACCGGCCATCTGCGGGTGTGGTTCCTCGTGGACGACCACTACTCAACCCTTGAATAGCTGTTCCTGTAGTTTGAAATTGTCTCCAAAGTTGTGAAACGATGCTGTGAGCAATTCCGAACTCTGCAGCCACACTTGTCACACTGCGGCCTTCCTCCAACTTCCCAATGATTCGACCTCGGGTAAAAGCATCCAGATGTCGTCTAACAGATTGATTATTCGCCATTTCTCGATGAGGCAGCAACTCGATGTGATTTTAACTGCTATACGGCGTGCAATCTCTTTGCCAGAAATACTGATCTTACACCGACAACATGCTTTATTATACTCAGACACTCCCCCATTACGTCTACCTGCATATCTGCGCATATGCTACCGTACATCACCTTACTTAATCTCCTGATTGGTCTTTCTGTCCGTTCTGCCTCTTCGTTCAGCTGATATGCTAATTTTTCGACTTCGTTCTTAATTTTCGCACACCAGTGTATATTTAATAGCTATTTTGTAAATGAATTGCTCAATATCATTACATAACTGATTTTTTTCTGATTGTATTATTATTGGAAATCATTAGTCTTAAGCCAGTGACCTTTATTCATTATATTTCTCTGATTATTGTCTTTTACAATATTGAGATCACCCGTAATAACATGCTGGGGGCGAATGAATCTATGAATTATTTAAATTCATTACAATTACTCATTAACTTTTCCTGCTTTATAGGCACATTATACTTAAAAATTGATCTACCTATTTTTATTGTGTTTAAAAGCTTTTTTAACAGTAATATTTTGAATTGGGAAAGGTGACATGCTTTTTTTAAATGCTAGAAAAATTATTGTTATCATACGATTTATTCATATATAATGAGAGATGTACAATATTCTATTTGATAATTTTTATTTATATTGACTTTTATGCTATGTTTATGTTTCAAAAATTTGTGAATATCTATAATAACATGGAAAACATGTTATTCTTCTATTTTGTATGAGTTTAGTACATCTTCTGTAATACATAATTCTGTCTTACTGAGTCCAAACATGAAATATTTCATGTGTTTTATGTTAAATTTGTTACCTAAACTTTTACAAATATCTGTAATATTATTTTGTAAGTACCTTTTTGTCTCTATTTAATCCATTGGATCTAGCTCCTCTAGTTTTTCTTTTATTACTTATTTTATTAATCTCATTATTGTAATAATAATCTTGAGAATTTTGTTTAGTTTCATTTAGTATATTTTTTCCTTGTTATAATACATTTATAGTCCATAAATATAACCTGAATTATAATATTTAATGTAGTAAGTTTCCCACCATAATCTTTCTTTAATATAAGGGGCAACTTTAATAATATTAAGGCCTCACAGGACTCTTAAATTGCAAATTTTTCAATTTTTTGAAAAAAGTGTATATGTTAATGCCTCAATAATTCTGAGTATTTTGGTACCACATTGTGTTGATACCAAAATTATATTTAAATTTGAAATTTTTACACGTGTTCAAAATAAGGTTCTTCATAATATATATATATATATATATATATATATATATATATATATATATATGCATCAATTTTCAAAAAAATAATATAATTTTTTTTTAATTTGAATTTGAGTTTTTTTCTTGAAATGTTAAAATTTTACTCATAATTGTATTTAAAAGTATTTTTTCCTCTAAATACCTTAAAAGTTAATATAATTTCAAAAGTGAACATTTTTCACTAAATAAAATTAATTTTGTAAGTTTTGATCAATTTTGTACTTCAGAATCCTGCGCGGTGGAAAATACTGATTTTCATTTGTTTTAAAAAAAATGTCCAATTTTTATTTCTTTATACCGTTTTAAATTTTTTATCAAATTCTCTGAAAATTTGAGAAACATTGTTAACGTATATGATTATCATGTAGTAACAATTTCAAATTCTGGTTTTGTTTTATTGCTAAGTTACATTGGTTTGAAGAAGGATGTTTTTATCGAGTGTGGATATCTGTTAAGTGTCCTGTGAGCCCTTAGGTGAAGCATTTTCAAAACCACGTGAACTTAAGTGTCATATTTCTATTTTATTTGAATTTTTAATACTATTGAAGCATTTAGTATCAAACCTATCGTGATTTATTCTAATACTAATTATGTTAGATGTTTGTCCAATATGTTTAAATTGGCAGTTATTACATCGCAATAAATACAGTTGAATGTCTTACAGAAGGTAAATTTGGAATCATCTTTGATTTGACCATTATGGATCATTTTACAAGTTTCACATCTTTTGTAAAAGTGAAATTTGTATTGCCAGACTTACTATTTCGATGCTTATTAAAGTAGTATCTATTACATTAGAAAGCATTAGAGTTATTTGAAACAATATTGCAGTGCCTTAACGCTTTTTTAGAATTCTTTAAGTATCCCTGATTCTAGAATATTCTAGTATTATAACTATTATAAAGAACTATCTACAATGTCTACTTACATATCATACTGTCTATCTACAATAACCTACATTCAAAATTTTGTCACTATCTACTGTGTTCATCATCTCTATATTATATAATCTGACCTAGCCTAACAGAGGAGATAAATACTAACAATTTTGAGAATACTAATTTCTAAAATACATAAGTTAAGTAGCTTACCGATATAGCAATATATATATATATATATATATATATATATATATATATATATATGTGTGTGTGTATGTGTATGTGTGTGTGTGTGTGTGTGTGTGTGTGTGTGTGTGTGTGTGTGTGTGTGTGTGTGTGTGTGTGTGTGTGTGTGTGTGTGTGTGTGTGTGTGTGTGTGTGTGTGTGTGTGTGTGTGTGTGTGTGTGTGTGTGTGTGTGTGTGTGTGTGTGTGTGTGTGTGTGTGTGTGTGTGTGTGTGTGTGTGTGTGTGTGTGTGTGTGTGTGTGTGTGTGTATAGAATCGAGATTATTCTTCAGCGATTTTACATCACCTTCTTGGTCAAATCTTTAAAAAATCTTATGGTCAAGATCCCATAAATTTAATTTGGAAACTTAATATACGATAATGTAAACTATTTTTTAGGCATTTTAATTTTAAAATAATATTTCTTATCACTCCTTATGGATGATAGCATTTCATGATACATATTGAAATTTATACCACACTTTTCTGAAATGGAATCTTTAAAGTATATTTAAAAAATGAGAAATATTTTTTGTAAAATTTTACGTTATTACATACAAACAAATTACATAAATTATGTTTGTAACCTGCCAGAAAAAGTTTTTTCATAGCAATCATGCTACACATTATACAAATGCAAAAAGTTGAATTGCGAAGATTTTAACTTATTTTACAATGTTTATATACAATCAGAATGTTAGTATGAATCAGTGTAATTATAAGCCCCATATTGAAAATAAAATAAATACTAATATTTATTGGCTACGAAGTAAGCATCATTTAACTATGTTGTTTCTCATTTAAACTTACTTATGCACGTATATATATATATATATATATATATATATATATATATATATATATATATACGTGCACATATATATGTACGTGTTAGCAATATATACACTTGTGTGGGAGAGAGAGAAAAAGTTTATACATATTGTAGCAAAAAAAAACGCAACTTAAGTATTGAAGTAATTAAGCTCGGTTAATAACTGAACTGAAAAAAGTTAATTTACTCATTAAAATATAAACGAAACAAATTAATTGTTTTTCATTAAATTCTGCACAAATAACGTTAAGTAATCTTGTAATCGTTCTTTCAAGTAATAATTATTCTTTTTTTTGTTTAGATATTTTCCCTCAATCATTTGTTTTTCATGCTTCAGTCTAAATTTATAATCATATTTCTCCTACTAATAATGCATAAAAATGAAAAATTGATGCATGTTTTTGTTTGTCCTTTACGAATTATTTCATATTAAACGCAACACTGAGGAATTAAAATACTGATAGAGAAATTCTAATTTACTTAATGATAATAATGTTTTGAATGTTTTTGACACATAATTAAAAGAATTAATGTACGTAATTTTAATTTCAACAAGACAAAAGTAGTATTTCTATTAAAGTAACTGATATGAAGTTTTCTTGTTATTGTTTTCTTCAAAATGGCAATATTTGAATTAATATTTTTCCAGAATACTTTTAATAAGTCTTGTTAATATATCCTAAACTATTACCTTCATCTTAAAATAATTTGGAATGCCATTGAAAGTGTGAATACAAACATATGTTAGGACTATATTTAGAGACAAATTACTCTGTATTGCATTCGATTTCCTTATATTTTAGCAATAATGTATATTAGTATTATTGTTACATGTTATTTCATTAAAAATGTTTAAATCTGATTTACTTTTCTCCCTTGTTCAACTTTAATTAAAAATATCCTAACACTCAGCAATTTTTAAAAATTTTATTTTTGCATATATTGTTGCGTAGATCGGGTTTCGTAGATTTTATGCTAAGTCAGTTATAAAAAACAAAACAGTTTTTCAAGAGCAATGTAATTTTGTGTCGTTATCCCTAAAATTTAATAAAAAGAGCTGTAGAACTTGTAAGAAAAGTTCCAAAAGGTTCTCACACTTTTTTGGCACTCAGGCACAACTATCAATGTCTAAAAATATAGGTACGTAACGATCAAGATTAGCCGCAAACAACCACTCTGTCGTACGCACACACATAGAAGTGGCCACACAAACAGCTGAAATAGAACTTAGTTTCAGGAAGCAAAAGCTATATATATATATATATATATATATAAAGTCTACGCGGCTATCTTCCGCTGCTTTCTGGAACAATCTGCTTATGCCATAGGTTACGACGCCATTGACTTCAGCAATTTCGAGAAGCCTCCTTATAGTCATCTAGTCACCAAAAATGATACCAAATTTTGAAACAAACTTTATCTCCAATATTTTGCCATTTTCATTAAAACACCATTTTAACGGACTGTGTTGCTTGTGAATATTATATAGTTTCTATCATAAAAGAAATACAACAAAAAATAATATAATCTTATCAAACATTGGGATATAAATTATTTCCATATTTTAAGACAATATTAAGCATTAATTACCCCAAATTCTAAATTATATGCCTTATTGCACATATTTAGACTTTATTGCTCAGGCAATTATTTGTATTGCATAAAAATTTATTCATCCATTTATTCAACTTTTCTGTGAAAAATAATTTCACAATTTGAATGTAATAATGTATTATGAATATTAGCTTATATCAATGTAATATTTATTAAATTAATTTAAATTACCCATGTTTCATTATTAATTTGGAACTGACTTCCTAAATGTCTCTTAACAGCACTATTCGATGCAATATAATGAGACTTATTATGGATTTTTAATAAATCGTCTTTAAAATATCTGATTGATCAACTGTACTTTTGTGTGAAAAAAAATTTATCTTTATCAGTAAAATGATTTCTTCCAATCATTGCTAGTAGAAGCAAACGGAAGATGAAATGACCAATTGCAAACAGTTATCATATCAAAACGATTAAGAAAAACTAAAATTAAACTTTTAATCAAATTATTCCCCTTCAATGAAATAATAACCACTATACAAAAAAAAACATTACTTAATGGTAATCAAGGCTAAATTTGAATTTTAGGGAGCTAATTTATTATTCTTCACTACCCTTTCCATGAAAATGCTATTACAATCTAGAAAGTTAAGGGGAAAATCCAACAAAAGGTTTAATAAAATACCTTCTTTAACATAAAAATAATAATGTCACTCTGACAATGCGGAAGAAAAAGGAAATCGTCGTTTAACTTCCAAATTATAATTTTTAAATTGAAAACACGTAAAAATCACATAAAGAAACCATTCTTTGTCTTTTTGAAACAACTACTCATTTTCATAGAAGGATTGGAAGGAAAGATGAAAAAAAGCATGAGTTGCATCAAACATAAAATGAAAAATCAATGAATTCATTCAAAAGACATGTCTTGGAGCTTTGTAAATGTTTGCTCAAACGTAAAGAATAATTGAAAGTTTTCTTTGCTTTTTCCTTTCTTCGAAATTCTTTTAAAATTATTTTAAAAAGGGACGCATATTCTTTAGAACCATTTTTAACATTCCTAAGTAATGTCCTTTTGGTCAGGAAATTGAACACATTTAATGCCGATATAATTACGCCACGCAACTAATTGAGTGTTGTTACTTTTGCTTCATAAATGACAATGAGAAAATACATTCGATTCTCTGTAGAAGTTAATTCTAGGTTTTATGCTGTTTTAATAAGATCATTTCCCGGTTTCAATTGACAAATCATTTTTTTCTAAGAGTATTTGGTGCATTTAAATATATACAGGTTTATCATGTTCTCCAGGAAAATGATAAAATAAAAGATTTTTTTTAAAAAGTGCACACCATGTATGAGAGGAAAAATGTAGTTTATTTAAATTGATAGAACGAACACAATATTAACATCATAATGAGTATGAACTCATTGAATGTAGACGAAGAATCCGTGCGGCAAATTTTATATAACAATTTTGGCAGGCAAAAAGTGTATGATAAAATAGTACCTAAAATTCTCACGTTTAAACAACAAGACGCTCGAAAAGATGTTTGAACTGACATTTTGAATGCTGTTGAAAATGACCCAAAACGTATTAAAAAGTATAACAACGTGTGAAAATTGTAGTTTTCTTACTTATAATAGTGAAATATAAAACTGAAATACATACTCTGAAAGAGCCCATCCACAGAGAACCAAAAAGTAATCAGAGCAATGCGATGTCTGTCTGTTTGTTAAGCTTAAATCGACATTAAAAGGAACACGATTTGAGTCAGATCAAATGAAACTAGACACAATTTTTCGATACCTTCATACACACGCCATTCCTGTGCTCACGAGACATCTTTAATGAAGCTGTACCTTCGTAAGAAAGTCGGATACCAAATAACTCGGTATGACGGTGTCAGATTTGCTAAAACATTCGCCAGGTCTGTTATCACTGGACTTTTTCCTGTGGAGATACCTGAAGTAGCGGGTAAATGCGACCCATCCACAAACATTTCTATACCTTAAAGTATGCATTACGGTCACGTGTTCCAAATTGCCACGCACTATTCTCCAACTTGCGCAAAGCGACTTGAAACGGGGGTCTAAATATGCATTGCGGCTGATGGTAGGAGATGTTTGAACATCTCAAATAAAGGCATATCATTATAATTTTTTTTTTATTTTCAGATAACTTTTCTCACGTTACAGTAATGAAAATCATGAAAAATAAAATATGTGGTTTAATCATTCTATTATTTTCATCAATGTCCTCAAGTTGTCTTTTCTTACTGTTTATAAATCGATGCTGCTCTATAACTTTGTAAATCATTTTCTGTCTATCTCGTTGCGTTTTTGAGTTAGAAATGCCACCTCCACAATTTATAACCAGGTGGTGGTGTAGATGATTTTATTTTGTAGCGCATTAGTACTTTACTATACCTAGACATAATTTTTATGAATATTGCAATAACCATTCAGAATCTAAGAAGGTGATTAGGGACTTTAGTGGACATACTGTACATAAGTAGACTGAACCAAAAGCTTTACCCTGATTATAAATATTTTTTGGGCTTAAGAAATTATAACTAAACACATGTCGTTTAATCTACAATGTATCGTAAATAGTATTATGAAATGTTTTAACACCATTTACCTCAGTAAATTTCAACATGTTTCCTCTTGATTAGTAGGAAAATTTCCTTAGAGTATTCCCCATTCCTGCTAAATATTCTTTAACATGTCTTGCAATTTTTAAGCATGAAAATACTAATTAATTTATATAAAGGGTGTTTTTTAGAGGTATAGAACTTTAAATTGCGATAAAACAACGATGTATTATTCGATTGACATGAATTTTTTTATTCAAAAGATAATCTTGGGGCATTACATTTTAAATATGATTTCTGGCATATGACTGCCACAGCAGGCTTAGATGTAGTCCAATCTGGATGTCCGATTTTCAATGACTTTTTCCAACATTTGTGGCTGTATATCGGCAATAACACGGCAAATGTTTTCTTCCAAATGGTCAAGCGTTTGTGGCCTATCCGCATAGACCAATGACTTTACATAGCCCCACAGAAAATAGTCTAGCGGTGTTAAATCACAAGATCTTGGAGGTCAATTCACAGGTCCAAAATGTGAAATTAGGCGGTCACCAAACGTGTCTTTCAATAAATCGATTGTGGCACGAGCTGTGTGACATGTTGCGCCGTCTTGTTGGAACCACAGCTCCTGAACATCATGATTGTTCAATTGGGGAATGAAAAAGTTAGTAATCATGGCTTTATACCGATCACCATTGGATGTAACGTTGTGGCCTTCATCGTTTTTGAAAAAGTACGGACCAATGATCCCACCAGCCCATAAAGCGCACCAAACAGTCAGTTTTTCTCGATGTAACGGAGTTTCGACATACACTTGTGGATTAGCTTCACTCCAAATGCGGCAGTTTTGTTTGTAGACGTAGCCATTCAACCAGAAGTGCGCTCCATCGCTAAACAAAATTCGCTTTTGAAAATCGGGAACAACGGCAATCTCGTTTGGGGCCCATTTTACGAATCTAAAAGCGTTGTTCAGGCGTGAGTCTATTCATGAGGAATTGCCAAACCAAACTGAGGATAAATCACTTGACAGCTGTTAAATCGGTCGCCATCTTGGAAAGTAATTCCAACTTAAACTTCTATACCTGAAAAAAAAACGCTCTTTAGAATTCTTTCTAAACTTGTTTGTGATTTTTGAAATTCACATGATGTTTCACAAGTTGACTTAGGACTACGTTGAAATGATTGTCGAACGTATTCAACAGATGCTTCACTTCCACTAAACGAGCCACTCCTAGGGGAATCTTAGCTTTTCCTGTTTTTTAAACATTTTATACGAAAGCTTTATCGAATTTGTATCTGGAGGTTGGCTTCTATAGCAATGTTGTAATTTAAACTGAACATTAAACCTCCAAGTGGTTATCACGGCTTTTTTCGCCCTACTAGAGAGACTTCAAAAACGGACCACACGGTATTTTCCGTAAGGCCGGGGACTCACCAAAAATGCACCAAACGTACTTTTACCTCCTCAAGTACCATGTTCGAAAGCGGTACAGCCGTGTTTTACCGAATTTCCCCCCCCTCCCCTCTCTTATAGGTTTAACATCTTGAAAGATAATTAGAGATGGTCGGGGAGACACAAAGGACATTGAGGGGAAGTTTTATAGCTTGCGGGGAACCCGGTTCCTTAAGTGCAGCAATCGTAAGAAACTGGGAAGAATTTCTTTAAACCCAACAGCGTACGGAAATAATTGCAAGTCAACGAATAGAGAAAAGGAGGGGATAGCTTGATGAAATCTCATTTTTTTTCTTTACCTTAAAATTCTCAAATGGAATTTAGTTTTTATAATGTATGTCTATTTTTTAAAAATATCTATAGTATTTAAATTCAAAATATATATTAAAACATTGAGGATAATTTACTGTTTCATTTTTCTTATTTTAATCAATACTTTCAGGGATTTTTTTAAAAGATTATTTCGCGCGCGTTATGTGTCAAAATTTTTTTAAAAGTTCAAAATTTAAAATCTTTTAAAATTTCGGATACTTCTAAACATGCAATAGTTTTTAAGCTTCTGTATTACATTGTTTGCAAAAAAATTTGATGCATTGCTAAAAAAGCCCAATTTTAATCTTTTAGTTTTTCATAATTTTAAAGCCAGGTATTCAGGGCATCTTACATAGAATCCTTAGTTTTGTATTGTTCAGATAATGAATTATATTCGAATTTTAAATGTCTGAACATTAATTTCATTCAAAGCGAACCTAAACTACAAGCTTATATTTTTAAACTCGAATCTTCAAATAAAGAGTGATTAAAAACATCTGGACAAATTTACAGTTAACATTTGCGCATATAAATAAATATAAAGATCCTTTTTAAATTCAAGTTAAAAAAAATGTCTATTTATGCAAAATTCCTCATCATTTATGTTCCATTAGTGGTTGACTGAAGAAAAGGTTATTAAAATTTGGACATTTTTATAATCTTAAGGGGTCACATACCTTTTAAAAAGTTGAAAATGGTTAAAAATAGTGAGCTCTTTAAAGCTCTATAATTTTTTTATTATTGTTTCCTGGAATGTAAATTTAGGAGGAATAAACAAATAGATATTACTTTACTTAAAGCATAACCAACAAACACAGTGCTAATTAGGATAAATTTTTAATTAGATAATTACAAAAAGAAATTTTTCTTTTCTTTTCGCAAGTGATATGCATTACGCGCAGCTTTAAAAAAAAAGTTACCAATATTTTTTGATGAAATTTTTGCTCAGTGTTGGAAATTGTGTTATCTTTAAAATGACGAAGCATGAAACCCTGATTTAAAACTTTTAGTAAACTATAACAATTTAAAATTTAACTATAAAATTTTAAAACATTTTTGCTATTTTATATTTGTAATTTTAAATTTTTTCATTAAAAATTCAAACTGGTTCGTTATTTTAAGTACAGATATGATCAGAATCTACAGTAAAAATTTTATCATTTTCCATGGCACGGTTTTGAAAATATGCGCGTAATGAGTAAAAATGACGTTCTGAGAAAATTGACATCAAACGTAAAATTTACCACAGATATATATATATATATATATTATTCTGGTTACTCAAACAACAACTAAATTTAAATTAAAACTAATGTGAAGTTTTTTTAGTCAATAAACTTCAATTTATTAAAATTATTATAACTAAAAACATATATTATACCAATGCAGTACAAGCATCGAAACGATATCAAAAGCTACAAAATAATCAAAATGCAACAAAGTGATTCACATTTCTCCAAAATAAAGTTAAAAATTTATAAATACTACTTAAAAACAATCAATACCTTAATTAACAACTACTTATTATAAATATTAAACAATTTGTGATATGAATGCAGTGTATTACTATGATTCTAAAATGCTAAAATTCGCCACATGCATATGATGTTCCCTCTTTTTCAGTTAATTTCTTACAAGTAGTTTTAAATTGCATTCTTTTAGCCTGTCGTACTTCTTTTGTGCGGAGATTAAAATGTACTTCTGCAGTCTGAATTCTTTTTATATCTACATGTGTAACAAATTTATGTGCAAATTGACCAACAGTCAGACCAAGCGATTGCATAATTTTTAGTCTGCCTTGATTGCTATCATTAAAAATGACAATTGCCTCATTTGTAGATATATCAACAATCGTTCTACCACAACCTAAAGTTTTTGGGCATAATTTCCATATTAATGAGTTAATGGATTCATTATTATTTTGGGTTTTACCCCCTAGACATTTTTGTAGAAGTTTAGGTTGTGATAGATCATTAAACACATGTTTTATGGCATCCATTACTGCCACTGGCAATTTGTTACTGTGTCTAAAAGGTTCCACACTGCCCTCTACTACTTGATTTTGATATTTACACCAAGAGTTAGGACCTACGGGACAAAAACTGTGCAATGGTTCTTCGTCGCTTGAACGTATATGGAAATATACAGCCCAAACAGCTTTTCGCATATCTGACAGGCATGTTTTATTTTGTCGGATTGCATTTCCATAGTACGTTGTAATTAAGTCGATCATTCTGTCGGTCAACCTTCCCTTTCCCCCAATCGACTTCCCATCACTGAGTTTGGAGCTCATTTGTTTTAATTTTCGTAAACGAGTTCCCATTCTTTTTTGAACATGTCCAACACATTCAATTTTTGAAACTGTGATATCTTCTCTATACGGATTGGATGCAGTAATAGATGAGAATGTTTTCGAATCGCCATCCCCGATGTAAGATGTATATCTCACAGAACGATGACTTAATGAACGCTGAAATATACGAACCATTCCCACAGTCTCCATCATGCCAGCTGAACCATTGTGGTTCTTCAAACATTCTTTAACGTGAAGAATTTTCCACTTTTTGTAAGCAGGTGACCCCTTTCTTCGTTTCCAAAAATCACATCCTTTACAGAAAGAAGACATCACTTTCGCATCAATACACTTTCCTGTTTTGTCTCCTATAACAGCACACACACGAACACGAGAAGAATAGCCACGGGTTTTCCATGTTCCATCTCCACTAATTATTATATTGGAAGAATTTGTCAAAGTTACCTCTTCCAAAGCTGCACTTTGCATTGAAGCTTCTGCGACTTCTTTACTACACAATTGTAGTTTGTTTATGTTATTATAGGATTTTTCAGCAACTGGAGGAGGAAAGTCCATGACACCACAGAAAGTTGTCATTGCTGCATGACCCTGTCCAATTGTCCTCATTGCGTATACAAAACGTCTGTTTATTTCTGGAGTATTTTTTCTTTTACCCAGCATTTTTGAATTTCTAAACGAACACAAGTCTTAACAGTTCTTGCATTCAATCGGAAAAACACTACACAAACCTCTAACACATTTTTCTGATAGTTTAATATCACCACATTTTTTGCAAGTTTTGAATGTTTGTAAACATGATAGTTTTATCAAACACTCTATAGCCGTCAAAACCGTCATCATGTTCAATAAAAGATGAATCAACATCTTGCAGCCGAATCTTTTTTCCAGATGCACTGTTGTTTAGTGATTCATCCACACTGTGTACAGCTTTGCATCTCGTATGCATATTACCAGTAAACTTCCTTTTCTTAGGAAGTTTACCAGATGGTCTTTTAGCAGATTCAGTCGAATTAATCCTTCAAAAGTTTATAAAAAAATAATACTTTTCCTAAAACTTATCTTAGAATAAGATACGGTATGAAAATCAAAAACGAGCGAGTATAAATTCAAGATTCACTTTATCAAAACAAAGTAGAAGTAGAAGTTCATAAAGTTAGTAGAAGTTGTAGTTAATATTCAGAACAACAATAATAATATTTGAGGCTTAGATTCAAGCATTTGATAATAATTAGAATGAAAATATTAGAAACAGAGAAACGCAGCTGTCACCAGCGACATGACAGCTGTCACCCTGGAGCCAAAATGTAAACAATATGTAAATCGCCTTTTCTACTCTTTTTATTTTCTTAATAACGTCCGTTCTATTGGGAATATCTGCATGCGGTTTCTTTTAGAACACTCAGAAAGATTTACTCTATAAAATAAAATAATAATAAAAAAAATCGATTTTTAGGAAATTTTAAAAGGTATATGACGCCTTAACCATGCAAAACTATGAATTTTATATTAGCTGCACTGAAATTCTGCATTTGAATTTCGAAAAAGATATTTATGCGTGTCTCACATACTCAGTTGAAAAATATATATTTACCATAAATATCCATCTTTGGATATTTAATTATATTTAGATTAAATTTTTAATATATATATATATATATATATATATATATATATATATATATATAAATATTCCACTTCTAATATTTTTTCATGTATTTCTTAAATTTCATATAATTTAATTAAGTGAGTGAATAGTAACATCGCACTCTCTCTTATCTACTCAACTACTCGAGGGCTTTTGTCAAAGGACCTGTGACCGGGGTAGCCAAGTGGTTAAGGTATTGGATCATGGTTGGCATGTCACGAGTTCGAGTCAATACCACAAAAGACCCGCCGTGTAGGGGGCGATGCACGTTAAATCTGTAGAGAGCTCAAACGTCCTCCGTTGGATAAGTGTTGTAGTTAGGAGAAGGGGGTCAGCTCAGGTGTCGCCTTCCGCACTTGACCATGCTTCAAAATTACAAGGTCCATCACCAAAAGCCCTCGTGTAGCTGAACAGTGCGACGTTAATATTAACTCACTTGGCGAAGGACCTTGTAATTTTAAAACAAGGACAAGTGACGAGGAAGTCGCTTGAGCATCGCGCCCCTACACGGCGGATCTTCAGTGTTACTGGGGTCGAACTCATGACACGTCAGCTACGAGTCCGTTATCTTGACCATTAAGTTACCGCGACCTCACAATTTGGTTGAAAACTGCAGGTTAGGAGTAAAAATATGCTAAAACATTTGATGAACTTATAATAGATTTTTACATAGAAGATAGTTGTGTGAGATGCTAAAACGACAATATGTAAAAGTTATGAGAATATCGATGACAGTTTTTGAAACATTCAATTTAAATTTCAGTTCGAAATTTATTCGTTTTTTTCGCATTTAATATTAAATAGTCGCCATAATAAATTAATAGTTTAACGCATTCATAGATTATAAAAAAATAAAGGTATAAATGACATTGTTGGGAATAATAAGTTTTTATAGTTTTGAATTCATACTTTGCAGGAGTGTAGACTATTAAAAGGTTGGTGTAGAAGTTAGAAAACTAACATTTAAAATATATGAAAAACAATATCTGCAATTCTATGATCTTGACGAGCAGAAGACGGCATTTTTACTTATTAAAGCAGAGTAAGCATAAGGTAGGAGCTTGTGGAGTAAACAACCAGGCCTCTGTGGTTTTGGCAGGAAATGAACTCCCGATTGTTGTTTTCTCTCAGTAAGGAATATAAAAATAACAAATACAAAAATAAGTCATGTAAACTTTATATATTTTAATATCAATGAATTGTGAAATTAATTTCTAATTCACTGTCGCGAGTTGGCGGTAGCTACGATACTATCAACCATACTTCTTATATATATAGGCAATTTTGTATTTCGTTCTCGTAAACTTTACTCCTTTTAAAACATGTACTGCCAAAATACTCTCCTTTTGTATATTTATAAAATTTTAAAAATATAATTGTTATCTTACACGACATTTTAAATCAGGGGTGGCAACCGTGTAGCTGAAACGTGCCAAACAGTAGTAGAAAATTTTTGAAATCCTTCGATTCATACGTTAATATTTGCAGATTTAAAGAATAGAGGTAAATAATTTAGATTTACAGTTTTATTTTATATTAATTATGGATCAGTTAAATACATTTATTAACATAAAAATAAACAATATAAAATGTTTTTATTTCTTCAACAAAGATAAAAAAAATTTTAAATGTATGTTTGCAACATATTTATTTAAATAAGAAATAGACAAAGTGAACTATAAATATTTCCCTTCATTACAGTTAAATAAAAATTGTAGAGCGAATTAACTCTTTCACCACTCTTTTTTCATATCGCAAAACCAGTGGTATAATGCGTGACACGATTCTGAGCATTCAGCTTTTAAACAATTTCTTTGTGGAGTCGAAATATTATTCATATTAGGAAAGAGGTTTTTACTTTGATATGCCGAACCAAACGTGGAAAGCAGATTACATGCAATTTTCTTTTTTCAACAATTAAATCCCCTAGAAATAACATTGAATTATTTACAAAATAGCTGTAAATTTATCCTTAGAATTATTTTTTAGGATATTTCGTAGTTTTATAAATGTCCATAACTCAGAAGATGTCTGTCAAATAAGGTCTATTATCAACTTCCATCCACTCAAGAATTGACAAATTTGTAGAGTAGTGCTGAGTGCTCCCAAGAATTGTACCACGTGTCACAGGTCCATAGAATGCCAACACTTGTTTAAATGTTCTTATTAACTAACCCTCTCCTATTCAAACACAATAAAAAACAAAGAAAAAAATCGCGAAAATGTGTGGTATGCAACCTTAAGATAAATGATAATGGAAAACGCATTCGAAGAGAAACTCGTTTTCAATGTAAAGTCTGTAATGTTGGACTGTGTGCAGTGCCGTGTTTCGAAATGTATCACACTGTGACATTTCTGTAAACGACACGTATGAGTATTTCTTATACTTTTTTGATATTTTTTGCTATTTATGCCTGGTAAAATTATTTTTTATAAAAGTTTATTTGTAATTAATTGTAAATTGAATAAAACCTTTTCTTAAAATTATATGTATTTGAGGATGAAATCTGATTTACTTTATTCAGGAAATTTTTAGTAAATTTCATTTTCTTAGCCAACTTATTTGTTTTAAAACATGCATATCTGTGTATTATATAATGAAATTTCTACCTATCTAAAATTATGTCTGGCTTTTTTCTCCATTAAAATCTTTTAGGATTTTACAAATTATCTTGCCATTATTCATTATGTACTTAATAAGGAAAAATATATCTAAATATAAATAATTTCAGGCCTAATAAACATATAATTGTTTTTAGCTACAGTTTGGAAAAGGCTTTGAAATTCGTAGCGGGACAGGTTTTTTACATATTATGAATGTGTTTTTGACTGCCACTATGTTACATATTTATATTTCATTCTTTTTACAGTATGAGTAGAAGTCGTACTCAGTTTTGTCACAGTAAAGTTAATTTTTGTTTTATATTCAGATTATACTATTACATTGATTCTGAAAGTAATAGGTTAGTTTGACAAACCGTTATTTCACAATTTTAAAGCATTGAACATTTTTGAAGTTTTTAAAACTTTTATAAAATGCTAAATTATTAAAAATATTTAATTATTGTAAGTGATGTATATTTCTTAGATTATTGGAAACAAAAAGTAAAAAATTTGAAATATATCTCCATGTTCAATTTTAATAATTATTTTTATGGCTAAACCTGGAGAAAAACCACATTTTTTTTTAAATATTAACGTTAAGATATTTTTAAAAATAACTAGAGCTCTCAGACCTGAATCCATATGGACTTTTATAGAACATATGTTAGGGAATATTTACAATATATTTCAAGACTCTATCTTGAAAATGAAAAACGCTTTAGGGATTAGAAAACACTCTCATCTTCAAATTTAAAAATCTGAGAAAAACACATTTTAAATTTGTAAGGGCAAAAGACAAAATTCAAATGCCTGTAAAGATTAAATTTTTTAATATGTTACTATCCAACTTAAATATGTTCTACGTCAAAATTCTACTTGAAATAAATATGACTTAAAATATCTTTTTTAATTCAAAATATTCTGTGATCTAATATTGATAACAATTGTTAATTTTATCAATTATTCTGAACCTTATATATTCACAAGAGTTTTAACTGCAAAATATTTATACAGAAAATAGTAGTGGTACAAACGTAATCCAGAAATCACCAAGTTTGTAAATATATAATATCTATTTTTTTCTCAGTTCCCCATCGGGACAGTTAAGCAAGTTTAAGCTTTTGTTGCATGACTTTAAAATACTGTAATGTAGAACTACAATATATTTATTATAATGCAGTTTGGTACATCAGAGAAACATTTAACTCATTCTGCAACATTTGTATTCTGTAGTCTAATTGTAATATCGCTTGAAAGCTAGATTTTAGATTTACCATTTTCAGTCGTATTCCACCCCTTTCAAGTATTATTTCTCACAGTAACCTGCATACATTTTGGTTATGGCATATTTCAAAAGGAAAAAAGATAATGAAAACAAAGAAAAGAGCTTTTAAATTATATAAACTATGTGTCAAAAAATATATTGGCCTTTAAATCAATCTTAATTAAGTAAATGTGAGAGAACTCAAAAACTTAAAAACATAAGCAAACAGAAATGATTTTAGAAATTAAAATTGCAGTTAATAGCCATTTCACACGAAATTATGGATTGTGTTAAAACAATATTTTTAATTAATTCAACCTAGGAATGCAAAAATGCTTTAAAATGAAATCGAAACTAAAATCAAAACTCAGAAAATTAAAAAAATTTAAAACCTAATTGGTTTTCCGATCAGAATTTTTGGAGCAAGTGTTCGAAATATATGATTCTTAAAAAAATGCACCCCCTTCCCCGATATTTTTTTATATTTAAGCTATTGTTATGCCTTTAGAAAAATTCTATATATATACTTCCGAGAAAATTATTTAAAAACCAAAACTTATCCGTTTTTTCCACAGGCGTAACTTTTTTTTTATAAAACTACACAAAATTTTTAATATAATAGTATTTCAGAAGCAAAAAGTAGGGATTTTTTGCAATATAGAACGAGTTATGATGATGATTATGAATTATTACTGTGTTAATACTTAAGAATAAAATAACAATTTGTAGGGTTCTAGTACTAGAATTAAGGATACATTTCTAAATGTTCAAATTGCTCATAAAATTTATTATATTATTAATTATCAGCTAATTTTACTTACGTAAATTGTTTTAAGTGTACTGTTTTAAAAGACAAAATTAATTGGTAATACATCTTTGCAATAACTGAATAGAAAGATATAGTTTCCATTTATAGATATGTGCGAATATGCATTTAAAGGATGAAATACTAAAGGAACGGAAATATTAAAAATTAAATTTGAATAGGAACTGGTTAGAAACAATTTCGTCTCAGCACACTTTGAGAAAAATATTTTCTTCTTATTGATTGAATGCAGCAGCGCAAACAGGAACTTTCAAGGAGGGGGTCCAGGGTCAAAAGACCACCATTCTCCTATAATCCAAATCACCACCTAACATATTCTTTTGATTTTCGGGAACTAAAAACATTAAAAAATTAATTATAGAATGAATAATTAGCATAAATAAAATTAATTATTAATAACAGTTACTTACTGTACAAACTATGCATATATATATATATATATATATATATATATATATATATATATATATATATATATATATATATATATATAATGCTTATACATATATGGGATTATAATCAATCGAAAAAAATCAAGTGCTTTGGGGGGTCTGTACCCAAGGATCCCTTCCCTTGTGTGCACAATGATTCAATGTGTATTATGTGCGCAAATGCTGACGTAGTGAGGGTATTTTCTCTCAGTGCAAGTTGTTATGTTGATTTATAGTGAAAAAAAACATTCAACAGAAAAATATAAAGATAAGGATTAAAATTTGCATAAATTAAAAGTATTGAAATGACTTTTTATGCTATTGTTAATTAAAAATATAATAAATTGCAGAAAGCCCAGTTTTATTTTACAAATTTATTTATCATATATAAAGCTACAACATTTATTATAATTTTGTTAAATAAAAAAATAATCACTTTTACTTTTTACCTCATAATAAAAAAAAAAGGAAAATATTCTTGAGTTTTCTTCGTCTGATATTCAACAATGATTACAGCGAGTTTCTGTCTGGTTAAAATTGTAACACCGAAATAAAAATGTTCTAATTTTAAAATTTTTTAAAGCTCTTAAAAATAACAGGAGAAAAAAATAAATTTTCTTTACTTATATATATATATATATATATATATACTAAAATATTTTTCAATTTTGAATGAGTCATTTCTTTAAAACTTTATTTTTCACCCTTTATTTGCTTGTTTGCAATAAATTGGGAGAAGTTTCTGTTGGCCGTGGAGTGGATAAAATGTCCATCACACAATACTCGCCCTAGGCAACAGCTGTGAATGAGGAACCTCCCCTTTCCAACAACACAGAAACCAAAAAAAAATTAAAATCATCCCCTGCAAAACCATTTGAGGACCTCACGCAGCTTTAAGGGGGGAAGGCATGAAACTGTGGTGCACTTTCGAAGAAGTTCGCAAAATTAAACAGAAACCGTTTCTCTACCACTAGCTTTGAAAAAGTAGACCGCTTTCCAAGTGAGTTTCAATTAGCGGGTCATCCACTTAGAGGGTTAATAGCTTGGTTTTATGAATAAAGCCACAATAGGTATTTTCCTTCAATCGATGCCATTTCTTCAAAAAATGATGTTCTTGCAATTTATTCCCGAGTTACTCTTGAAGGGGCATCTGTACCGTATACAGAACAAAAGAATTGCTAAATTTGACCTATCCAATGATATATAAGTTGTATTATTGTATTAAATGGTTATTTTGCAATGATTTTTTTTAAAATCAGGGTAAGACTTTTGGTTCACCAGTTTAATAAGTAATTATACATTTATTTGACATAAATCTGAAAACGCAAAGCAATGAATAGGAATATAGCAATACAGTATAGGTCAAAAACAAAATGGCATGAGTAGCATAAGTGCAACTGCTTAGCTTATTGAAATAGGATTACAGGTTAAACATAGTTTTAAGGAGAACCAAACTTCTCTTTTATGTTTTCTTATATGTATGATTGTGTGTGTATGGGTGGTGGTGTATTTATTTATGTGTGAGTGTAACTATGTGTATGTGTGTATGTATGTATATTATCATAAAACACAAAAAACTATGATGTAGTATTACTTACTCTAGAGAATAGAGTGAGTGGAAGTGTTTTTTTGAAAAAAATATAACAAAGGTGCAAGAAGCGTATTATGATAAGAACAATCAATGAACCTTAAAGTAAAACTATTATGTTTTCTAAACCTATAGATTACAGTTTCTAAAATACTAACATAGTGTAGTCAAGAAAGATTAAAAAAATTTTATATGATCCTAAAATATTTCTAACAGCAGGAAATTTATATATAGCAATTTTAGAAACATAACGAAGACAAAAACTAAAATTTAATATAGGTTAAATTTAAGAACTACATACATTTTTGATTTAAAATTTAATATATCAAAAGAAAGAGTAGCAAATAAAAAACAATCATAAATATAAGATAAATATGTTAAATTTTGTCATGGCCAAATTAAGAAATGAAATCAAGAAGTAACAAAGAAAAAAAACTTACTAATGAGGGAAAAATAAACGTAATAGGAAAAAACAATAAAATAGTCACCACATATATATAAAACATTTGAGTCTAAAATAATGTGTAGAAATTATAAAATAACGTAATAAAGTAAGGTAGTTAAATTAAGGAATTATAGAAGAAGAACATGAAAAATGTAATTAAAATAATAATAGCATATTATTTCTAAAACACATCAGTATATGGAAAGGTTTCACCCTCCCAGAATTTCGTTTAGTGCGCTCACTGCTGTGCCATTGGTCCCGGGTTTGAATAAAGAGGAATGTATGGGTGTTCATAAATGCTAGTGGTTTTGTGGTATAGAGGTACACTAAATAGCCGTTAAGCTACATGTCCGCTCATGAGGTTGGTGGAAGGGGAAGAAAGGTGGGCTTCCCCTAACCTCCAACAGGCTGTTATCACTCAAGATTGGGTGAAAACGAGTCAAACGACACTGAATTGTTAGCTGCATGGTACTCAAAGCAGTGGCTAACGATAGGCATAAATGTAGCTATTTGCCGCCACGAATTTTGTAAGCCATAATCTGTTGTTACAGTCGATCATGTGCATGGCTATTTAGCTATGTTTTCCCTTCTTTTTTTCTAGAAATTAATTTTCATATATTCGTTGCTGATAAAAATAAATTAATCTGCAATATTTTTACTGAGAGAGAGCATTTTGCTTATAAGTACATTTTAAAGAGTAATTAATTTTAATGGAGATAGTTTTTCTTACCTTTATTAATTAAGTAAAAGAAAAATTTATTGCCATATTAATATTGCTAACAAAATTCCAATTGGAATCATTTCTTGAAGAAATATCACTCGTATAAAATATTATGCATTTAAAAACACTAAAATTCTTTTTTTTATGCAAATAGTGTAAAGCATTACACATTTTTCGTTGAAAGTCATTTTTTAAAGCTGTGTCTAATAAAAGTCATGCTGAAAATAACTTTTTATGGGTGCAAGCCAATTAGAATTTGAAGTAATTCTAAATTTTTTTAAGCTTTAAATTTCATTTTCCCTACATTTTTTACCCAATTTAATGTCAGACTTTAAACAACTGGCACAATTTTCATTCTCCTTTCAAATTTTGTAATATTTATTCAATACGAATAAGCATAAGAAAATCCATTATCTTTTTTTTAAAAAAAAAAGAATATTTTTTAAAGGAGTTTCCCCCCTTTTTTGTGCAATGGGTTTTTATAATTAAACACATACATAATTTTTTTTATTTTAGAAGTGAAGTATTTTTATTTGAAATATTTTTAAATAAATGTGAAGTGTAATTCCCGGTATCTCTGATTTAAAATAATAAAATAAATATATTAAGTAGTTATTTCAATCTCTAGACATAGAGATATTCAATGAAAATGTTATAAAACTTTGAAAAGGCTTGATCGTTGTAAGTTTATTTATTACTTTTAAATGCAACAATTATTTTTTAAAAAAAGAAATTATTAACACATTGCTTTTTTAACATAGGTATAATAAAATTAATAAGTTGCAATTTTTCTTTCATTTTCAGAATTTACTGTTAAATTTTTAAAATTTCTAATTTTTTTATAAATAATGAACTATTTCCTAATCTTAAAATTAAGTAAAGATTAAAACTGAAATTTACATGTTAAGTTAAAACTTTTGATGCTACATAAATTTTTATTTCAAGTACACGATTCCATGTAAATGTACTGTTTGCTTAAGCTGAAAGTGCAATGTAGGCATTTATGCAACAATATGTTGCATGGAAATGAAAGAAATAAGGGATTTCATCAAATCCTTAAGGGAGATGATCAGTTCAAGCACGATGCTAAAAAAGAACTCTGTAAGGTGATTTCTCTAAGGAAAGTAAGTGATTTGACCAAATCATTCACCTGTTTCAGTGAAATGATGAAATAAAATTGTCAAGAGTTTAAATGTGTTTATTTAGCAAACATGGTGTATTGTTAAAAATAGAGTAATTAATACAACAATAATTATTAAATTACAAATAATTTATTCAAAATTAATTAACAAAGCATTTAGATAATAAAGCTGGTATTCTTTTTTTTTTTTTTAAAAAAAATATTTGAAGTTGATATTTTCAAACATTTAAAAAATATATATATACATTAATGTAGTACTTTAGAAGTATCCTGTTTTATTCGTAACACCTTTTTTTAGTTATTATTTACCTTTTTAAAATAGCTTTTTTTACTATCTAAAAGGTTTTTTTTTAATTTATATAGAGGGCGTGGTTGAATTCCCTAATTTGTTTGTTCACATTTTTCAATTGAAGTTTATTCCAGTTTCTAATTTGCAGGCATACAAAAGTGATGTATCTATCGAAAGATAATAATACAAAGAATATAACTAAATGAAAGTAAAAAATTATATTTAGGTCATTTTGTTTTGGTGCGTCATGTTCAAAAGCCCGGCGCTGCCTGGCACGGACTAAAAGACAGGAGTAGTAAAAGGAAGAAGTAACAAGCAAAAAATGAGCTTTACAAATACTGACTTGTTCATTTCACTAAAACAGTTCGGGGACTTGATCATATCACTTACTTGCATCAGGGAAATGACGTCAAAGAGATGTTATTTTAACATCTACCGTGAATTAATCATTCACCTTAGAGATTTGGTGAAAGCCCTAATTTCATCATTTTCCTGCGACATATATACTGTATCATGAAACAGGAACCACCATGAAGTTATCTGAATGAAACGATTTTGTATCCTCGGGAGAGAGTATGCAAATTAATTTGCAGTGGCAATCGCTGGTTAGATGCACTCCATCATATTGGAATGCAGCATCCGGATGATGTATGAAACTGATTACATCTCAATACAAGGATATACTTTTATGTGAATGGGCTGCGTCAAACCATGTCGAATACCAATGCCTTACAAATGATTTGTCGAACAATACACGCAGATTTCCAATAGAAAAGAAAAAAGATAAAATTGCAGGATCGTTTGCCATCAGGTACATAGCGATATTTGGAAGAACAGGTTAACCATAGTCATACAGGGCGTTAAGAAGGTAGGAATTGACCGAGAGGGATTACAGTGTGATCGTTGTATTGGGGTTGACTTCCCTGATGCGTCTGCATTGTAGATATCCGACTTTCTTAACATATAGCCCACCAATTAAAAAGACCATGCATAGGCAACTTAATGAACTGGAGTTGAAGTAACAGCTACTATTGAGTTGATTACTCATTACTTTGCACACCTCTCGAGATATTAGAGTAATACTCGAGTGCATTTGATTTAGAGTCCTTTGTAAAAGAAGTAGAACTGTTTCTATTAATGAGACCGGCTTTAAACTGCGAGGATGATTCCAGAGACATCAGACCCAACGATGAAATACTTACCTGAATGATGAAATACCTATCATTGCAGTAAACGATAACTTTAAACTTAAGATCATGTGGTTCCATTCCAATTAGTAATCGAAATTCTTATCCCGGTATTCCTCGCGTGAAAAATAAGCGAACGGAATTTCACGCGGAGTGTATCTTGTACCCAAATGTGTTTACACTATGTTTTTACCGTAAAATTTGCATACAAAGGTAAAAAAAAAAAAAGAATAAAATTAAGAAGTTCAATATGTTTATTACACTTTTCCCGCCTAAATTGTTTTTTTCTGTTGTTTTTATTAGGACATTCAGTACATATTTTGCACACTTATTTAGTTTTTGTGGCGAGTAAGTGCTATGTTTTCACTGAATCTTATTTTTTTATTTCGTAGAAGCATTGCTTGTTAATTTCTACATTCTTCTGCAAATCGAAATCCAAATCAGTTCAGAAATAAACGTTTGGCTCGATATTTAGTAGGTGGTTTCTGAGTACTTAACAAAATAATTTGTGCATTTATCCTCACAACGTTCAAGAACATAAAAAATATTATCATAGGCTAAAGATTACTTTTTCTAGCCATTGAATATGATTTAGCCCTTTTATCAAGATTGGTAATTGCTCCCTCAGATAAATAACTGGATCGATCTCAGTAGAGAAATAATACTTGCTATTTTACTCTTCATTCAATTCATCATCCCCGCAAAGCGAGTTTCTTCATCCGAAAATACTGTTGTGCTCTCTATATATGTATATTTATTAAATATTATATTTGTTAAATTACTTAAATAGCAAATTTCTTCATCATAACTACTATAATACGTCATAGCATAAAAAAATATATTACGGCGTGCTCATGGATTTAGAACTGTAACGCGTTATTCACGCGCAGGGCATGACATACTCGAAGAGGTGGTGTCCAAAAACATATAGAGAGAATTCGCCTACAAGCTAAGGCCCCTCAAAGGATATTAACTTAATTTCAGCTACATGAGAAAATATTCATTTTCCAAAAAAAGTTTAGATGGAGTCTTGAAAAAAGTTAGGTGGCTGGTATGACATTCCCTGTGAGTAAAGTGACGTGTTAAGCTGTCATTTGCAATGCCCTTACAGCACAGCAATATGTGGACAAGATTATACATCATGCAATTTTCCCTTTAATTTCATGCACCTTGTGCTCATTTTTCAACTGGAAGCTCCCTGGCAACTTTCAATATACATTCGTGCTTTCCTACCATTTTTCTGACTTCCAAGAGCTTTTTCCATTCAGCAATAGAGAAAGATAGGGCTCTGATGAACTGAAGTCTCAGTTCGGATGTGAATTGGGTCTATTTAACCGTTCAATTAGAATGTTGATTGACAAACAATGCTGCTGTATATCTGCTAAATGTACGGATAAACCCAGCGCAATAACGGTTTTCATCAGAGTTAAGCTGGGCCAACACATTAATATTTTGTTCTCTTTCAACTGTATATCCTGAATAGAATATTTGATACCAATCAATTTTAAGGAAAACAAAACAAGTGCCAATTTTTTAAATGAGTGTGCAAATTAAATTGAAATTTACTACTGCCTTTGTGAAGTATGCTTTTTAAATTGTTTGACGTAGAAATAATGTGAAATACTTTCTTTTTTTATAAATTTTATTCTTATTCCATGCATAATATTACTAGTAGTTTTTCCTTTGTAGAAATAACAAAGCTTTTGTACCACAGCCTAACAGGTTGAAGAAAATCCAAGATTTATCGATTAATTCTAGAAGCCATTAATGGGAACAAATTGTACAAGCTTTCAGCTCTACAAACCACTGGAATTAGTTGTAATGGTAAAGTATGTGCACTTAAAGGATAAAGGAAAGTACTTTAGTGTTACGTTAAACACTACAGAACAATTTATGTGTTAAATAGTTAAGTCGCTGATTTTGTTTAAACACATACTCAAGATTTACTTAATTTATTTACCCAATAAAGTGAGATAAATATGTGTAATATACTAACATTTAAACAAATTGTTCTATACAGTTTACAAAAAAATAAAACTTTAGATTTGAGTGAATTTGATACAGTTCTGAATTGTTTTACGTGTACCGTTTATTTAAGTAAACATACCTGTATATATTGTATCTTCCCTTATAATACACATTAGAAAATTTCGAGCATTATCTGAAAAGTATTCCTTCTGAATTATTTTGTATTCGAAGTGATCTCTCTCTCTCTCTCTCTCTCTATATATATATATATATATATTTATAATGACTAAAAAAACTTTTAAATAAAAAAGTATGTGTTTAAAATAACTTTATTTAACTAGGCATAAACAATAGAATGTGAATTAAAATTCGTTTTTTTTATCTGTGTAAATGGAATTTTAATTTTACTCTTTTGAGGTGGGTAAAACTTCTGATTTCACTTAAAAGAGATGCAACATAAAAGATTTTTTACTACTTTCCAAAAATGTATATACCATATTAGCGTTACTATTTTTTTTGCTATAATGAATGGGGAATATATTATATACTTTCAGATTCTAACTCAAGGCACAACATTTATTACATGAATAAGAATTAAGATAAATGTTTAATTTCTCACAAAGTGATATTACTCGAGAGAATAATATAAACAAAGTTTAAAATTCGTTAAACGATTAACACAGTGCTTCTCAAACTTTCAGTACTGGCGCCCCCCTTTTCGATGACAATTTTTATCGCACCCCCTTATACATTAATAATGTACTGGATGCAATAATACTGCACTTTTATGCTAAAACTACAATAGGCGATCTTAATTATAAACCATACAAATTAGTAGCATAAGTGTTAAATAGGATAGTTATTATGTGTTATTTTTCCTTCCTCTAATTTTTAAATTGAACATATTGCAAAATGCGGTGGCTGCTTAGAAGACAAAATATAGATATCTGCTAAATATAGAAAAAAAAACTCAGGGGACAATTTCTAATCATAAGCATTCCTTATAAAAACTTGGCTTTGCAAGACAAGCCCATGGAAGTCGTTAATACTTATTAAACTTGTTCTTAATTTAGTATTAATTAATTAGTTATAAAATACTCTGTGCAACACTGATACATTAAATGTATACCGACTGAGAAGCGCCCGCTCTTTCCACGAGTTCATTTATAAGAAAATAAAACATTATTGATATAATAGCTGAATTGTAAGCAAAGCAAAGCCAAGTGCTCGACAATGTTTACAGAAATGTAAAATGATTTATTTAAAATGGTTGCTCAAATTGTAATTAGTTTTAAGCCTCACAGAATTAGCATTTATAACTGATGTTAAACAGTAGCGCACACAGGAATGTTTCAAGGGAGGGGACGGGGTCGAAAGTTCATCAATCTTGTATCAGGTTCCTTTAGATTTTGTCGATTTTCGGAAACAAAACACAGTAAAAAACTAATTCTTGAATAAATAATTAGCATTAATTAATAAAATTAATTAACTGCCTTATATATGTATAGTTATATTTCAGTAAGCTTAGAGATTTTCTTAATTCGTTAATAGATCAGACGCATATATATGGAATGGTTAAATCTAAAGTACAAAAACTTGTTATTCATGATAAACAAAAAAAGGCACAAACAATTTATCGCCATTTAAATCTATTAAAATTTAAACGTCTTAATTCTGCATTTGTATGCACTGGCTAGTTAAATAATAATAATTAACACAAGTCCCCTTGTGTTATAAATCAGATTTAATAAATGAATTCAAAACCTATCAATTTGTTTTACGATAAAAATACAAATACTGAAGTCCATTACTGATTTCCTTTATTCAAAACAAGTTTATTCATAGTTCATAAAAACAAATAAATAAATAAAACATTCATTAAGGCACATGGGCTATTTTCATCATATTAAAAAACTCAGAAATACATTACGGTTACTTCCCCTTCTATTATAATCTAATAATAAGCCTGCTAATTTAATGAAAGAATTTAAATAATGTTAACTTTATTATATAGAGCTGAGTAACTTTCATAATCTGCTTCGCTTGGAATATATCACACGCCAATGATATTACCCTTTTGAAGAAAATATACAGAGTTACTAGTTATTTTCCTCGTGCAACGTAAGATAATTAATCTTTATCGAAACAACATTTTGCCCCAATATACAACCTACTTAATCGCAATCAAATTATATTTAACTCTTCATAAAATTGTCTTCTATTTTACCATTAAAAGTCATTTACTTGCCGCTACCCGTTTACGTATCTTTTCGCCTTAAATATCGATTCTCCAATTATGTTAGAACCGATAGATTGAATGTCACAAATAGATTTTAAATACGAATTTTCTTCGTATAAATAGAAAATTTCGTATAAAAACGACAGAACTTTTCATTTTTTGTATAAGTATTGTTCCCATGGAACTTAATGTATACTTAGTGTAACTATTATCTTTAGATCTCATTAGAGTGTTGCCCGCTAAACTCCAACAACTATAAGTAACACAATTCAACATTTTGTAAAATTCTAGTAAGATTTAGTTTATAATTAAGGTATCCACGCGAACACGTTAAAAATGACCAAAGTCGGTTAAAAACAGGTATTTCTAGTTATTTCAAATTTTATTTTATTGAATAAAGGGATCTTTTGTCTTACAAGATATTCTTAGTTTGGTTTCTACGTTACCTAAAGGCCAAGTCACAATCAATTTTATAAAATCAGAAAAACCAGAAAATGAGTCTTCCATCTACTAGAAGTAGATAGTTAATGTATCCGACTACGTTCGGAACCGTGATTTTGCAAAAGCGAATAAATGGAAAATATTTAAGATATTTAGTGTCACTTAGATTAGAAAATATATTTAACATTGTTTCAAGAATAGTATTAATATAAAAAAATATTTAAGTACAATATTTTGACAAAAATAAACATAAAATAATCTATTTTCAAAATATTCTGTTTTTGTGAAAAAAAGCTATTATAATAATGTAGGGTTGGATATGTGCAATGGACAACCCCTCCCCCTGTACTTACTCCACACTGACGTCACACCCCGTCAGGAATGTCCGACTAAAAGGACACACGGAAAATATGTAGACGGACGTTAGGGACGCTAAGCTTTAAACGTAGGAGAAAGACATTCTCCTTTGCTGTTCAGTATATATATAATCTAGATATTTCATCTTGTTAAATAAATCATTTATCATCCTTAGGTTGTAGTCATTTTCCCATATTTTGGGGGCTTGACCTTTCTCTTGCATATTAAGGAAAATCTCCTCTAGACGAGGAAAACATTTTTAAGAAGCGTTAATAATTTTCTTCAGTGGACACTACATTGCAAAAAGCGTAAAAACGTGTTGCTGTTGGAATTTCTTTTTCTTGGATTCATTTAGTGCCTCAACTGGATTTGGATTTATTGTACGAACTGCTCCCCAACCCCAGGTAGGCAAAATTTAATTAAACGTATTTTTTTGTTTGTTTATTTTGGCTTTAAAATAACTGTATTTAGTAGTTTTAACTCAGAGTGTGATAGGGAAATTTTGATTACAACCTTACACCGTCTAAATTTTCAAAGTGATTAATTTTGTATATTAAGATGTCCTGTAAAAAAATTAAATTAGGCGATATTCCTATAATTGCTAATTCGTTGAAATGTGGTACAACTCGTGCTGTAAAAACATTAAATTCTATATTAGGATTCCCCGAATTTGACCGTTCTTCGCGAAATAAAATAAGAAATTTTTCTACATTCCCTAAAGAGTTTAGAGTTGAAGAACACAAAGAAAAAATTTTAACCGAATTCTCATTGCCTGATTTCATCTCAGTTGCTAATTTATTGCATTTAGACGTAGAAACAAACGAGCAAAATTTATACAATAGTATATTTAAAGCTTTGACGAACTTAGATGAATTCCAACTAACATTAAATAATTCGGAGACATCCTTTTCTGAAGGCGAAAACGTAGTTTCAAAAACCACGTTTCAAAAACGAATCACGTTAGGCAGGAATTTTTCATCGGTAGGGACAGACCAGCACTCCCCGTTTCAACAACATCCGGTCAGTAATTCTCCCCTGCCCAGCGTTCAAGGTTATTCTTTCATGCCGGCACATCAAAACGTTTCATCTCTTTGTACACAAAATACTTTTCCTCCCTATTCAAACGAAGCTTCCCTTACAGAGATGAATACCCAGTTTTGGACTTTATTGCGGGATATTTCGGCGACTAGTAGAAAACTTACCGGGGAAGATTTTTATTCTGTAAATAGTTTCTTTCGCGATATTGAAGAAAAATTTTGATTTATTTCCAGCTATCAGTTCTTCTCAAAAATTAATTTTCGCGAAACGTCTAGTATGTGGAACTGCTAAATCATTTCTTTTTTCACAAAGAAATTTAAATACATATGAGTCATTCAAAAAAGCTTTAATTGAAGAATTTTCGGATTCAGTAACCTCCATAGAAATTCACCGCGAATTAGAAAAAAGGAAAATGTATAAAACCGAGACTTTAATGCAATATTTTAATTACATGCGTGAATTAGCAAATAGATGTGATTCAAAAATTGACGAAGCATCAATTATCCAGTACGTAATTAATGGAATTGATAGGCCTCGTTCAGATAAAATAATCCTCTATGGTGCAACCTCATTTTCCGAATTTAAGCAGAAGTTACGTACCTATGAAACCGTCATTGAAAACATGGGAATACATAACTCTAATTCACCGAATTTTCGTCATTCATATGAAAGCCGAGGACGCGATTTTAAACAACAAAGCTTCCAAAGAAAACCCACAAAATTTAACGCTTCCGACGCAGCTAGAATTCCCCAACGTTGTTTTAATTGTAATGATATAGGTCATCTATCAAAATCTTATCCTAATCATTCACGTGGCCCCAGATGCCTCTCATGTAATCTTTATGGTTACAAATCATTTGAATGCCGACGAGCTAATTTAAATAACACTTCTACACCACCTTCTGGTGTAAATGCTGTGCATGAATTGCCTTCTCCTTTTAATATGTGTAAAGACGCAACAATTTTTGGGCGTAAACTTAACGGGTTAGTAGACACAGGCAGCAATTTAACACTATTGAGAAATTCTACTTAAATAAATATAGATGCACCGCCACTGAAACAAACCAACACATTATTAACAGGTTTTGGTTTTTCGTGAATTAATGTGATAGGAACTTTTGATTCTGAAATTACAATCGATGATCAAATTTTTCCTGTTATTATTTCTGTTGTACCAAATTCTTGTACAAATTATTAGCTTATAATCGGTTGTGACGTAATTAAACAAGCACATCTAAATATATCGCCTACAGGCGTAAAATTTGCACAAATTTTAAGGCCTTCTGATAATGAAAATGAAAATTTTATTATGACGATTTCTGACGGTTCACCCACATTTGATATCGATCCAAATGTTTCTCAACATAATCGAGCTGAAATCGAACAACTGCTATCGACATACACACCTAAAAAAACAAAAACTTTAAACATTGAGCTTGATATGGCTCTCACCGACGACGAACCGAAATTTCATAAGCCCCGACGTTTGCCATTTGCCGAACGAGATATAGTGGACGCTCAAGTTGATGAATGGGTTAAAAATGGAATTGTTGAGCCGCGTTCATCCCCTTACGCTAGTCAAGTTGTGGTAATAAAGAAAAAAGACGGGAAATCAAGAGTCTGCATTGATTATAGACGCTTAAATCGCAAACTTATTAAAGATAACTATCCTCTTCCTTTAATTGACGATATTTTAGATTGTCTCCAAAATGCTAAAATATTTACTACTCTAGAGCTAAAAAATGGATTTTTCCACGTCGAGGTAAATGAAAGGAGCCGTAAATTCACTAGTTTTGTTACTCACAATGGTCAGTATCAATTTAGACGGATGCCTTTTGGACTAAGTACTTGTCCTTCCACCTTTATGCGGTACATAAATGCCATTTTCCGACATCTGATTTCGAAAAGTATTGTTCTCCCATATATTAGGATGATGTCGTTATTCCCGCTGCTAATGAGTCCCAAGCCCTTGGATATCTAAAAATTGTTCTACAGGTAGCTTGTGATTACGGATTTGAAATAAATTTTAAAAAATGTCAATTTTTTTACATAATAAAATTGAGTTTCTTGGCCATATTATAGAAAACGGTAGATTGTTTCCTTCTCCTTCAAAAACTAAAGCTGTTATTAATTATCCTGATCTTAAAAATATTAAAGACGTTCGCCGATTTCTAGGTCTTACTGGCTATTTTAGAAAGTTTTTACCCTCATATTTGACCATAGCAAAACCTTTGAGTGACCTCCTTCGTAAAGACTCCCTTTTCCAATTTTATGCTGAACAACAGACAGCATTTCAAAAATTAAAATACTTACTTTCCCAACAACCCGTTTTAAGTATTTTTAACCAAAATTCTCCCACTGAGATTCACACTGACGCGTCAATCGATGGTTTGGGTGCAGTCCTACTCCAAAAATCCATACATGACAACCTGTTTCACCCTGTATTCTACATGTCAAAAAAGACATCAGACCATGAACGAAAGTACACTAGTTTTGAACTAGAAGTCCTTGCAATGGTCGAAGCACTTAAAAAGTTTCGCATCTATGTACTAGGAACATCATTCACAAAATTATTACTGACTGTGACGCCCTCGTCAAAACACTAAGTAATAAAGAGCTTAACCCCAGGAGAACCAGATGGGTACTTTATCTCCAAGAATTTAATTATACAATAGAACACCGTACAGGCTCAAAGATGGCTCATGTGGATCCTCTCAGTCGACCTCCACATTGTATGCTAATCCAAAATAGTGTTCATCTTCAATTTCTCAAAGCACAACAGGCTGATGACCAAATAACAACGATAAAGACGCTTCTAGAAACAACGCCGCATGACAACTATATCGTAAAAAACAAACTTCTTTACAAAACAGTCAATGGCACCGATTTACTAGTGGTACCTGACGAAATGCAGGCTAACATCATTAAAACTGCACATGAACGTGGCCATTTTGCTGTTCTACGCACACAAGATTTAGTTAGCGCAAAGACTTTTACATCCCACGATTTAAAGACAAAGTTGAAAATGCATTCAAAACTGTGTTACATGCATTCTCACAAACCGGAAACGTGGTAAACAAGATGGCACGCTTAACCCGATAGAAAAAAACGATTTACCACTCCATACATTTCATGTCATTTCATACTCCATACATTTGGGCCCCCTAACGACAACTTCTAAGAAATATAAGCATGTTTTTGCAGTGATTGACGCATTCAGTAAATTTACATGGCTGTATCCCACTAGATCTACGGACGCTGCAGAAGTCATAAATCGATTAGAAAACCAAAGACATGTCTTCGGAAACCCCGCTAGGATTATCACTGATAAAGGATCCGCATTTACTTCCTCCACATTTGAAGATTACTGTAAAAAGCAAAACATCCTTCATATCTCCATTACATCTGGTCTCCCAAGATCTAATGGCCAAATTGAAAAACAAAATTCCACCATCATTTCTGTGCTGTCAAAACTTTCTGTCGACGATCCCGAGAAATGGTATTCTCACGTACCCCACCTGCAAGAAATCCTGAACTCAACTTTTCAAAGAAGCATCAAGATGACTCCATTTGAGCTCCTTTTCGGCACCAAGATGAAGTCTTGCCAGGACATTGAGATTGTCGAACTTCTTAACGATGAGATTACAGCTCAATTCCAAGAACAACGTGATGCTCTCCGTGAAGATGCCAAAAATCAAATCTACAAAGTTCAATATGAGAATCGTCGCACGTACAATCTCCGACGCAGACAAGCTCATAAATATCAACTACATGACCTAGTAGCAATTAAACGCACTCAGTTTGGTCCAGGCTTGAAACTTAAGCAAAAATACCTCGGACCATACAAAGTTACAAAAGTCAAGCACAATGGCACTTATGACGTAGAAAAGTGTGATTTTGTAGACGGACCATCAAAAACGTCTACTTGTGCAGAATTCATGAAACTCTGGCCAAACCAAACTAACTCTACTTGATTTCTCCATTAAAAACTGTTCACAATTTTTCTTCCTGTGAAAGACTTTCGTTATGGACATCATTAACAACAGACTTTTTATCTATTTATTTATTTTTGATTCCATTTTTATTGAATGACTCTAACATTTTCTTATTTCATTTTAGTACAAATTTAAGTGTTTAGAAGTAGAAGCATCTTACTTCAATATGTTCCTGTTCCTTATTCCAGATTCTTATTTTAGCCTTGATCTTATTTGTATTGTTAACATAATTTGTTTTACCCCAGTAGTAATGTATGAAATTTTTCTATTTATGAAATATTACTTTAAATTTGTTCATTTTTCAGTATGCATACTTTTTCTTTGATGATATTTTGTATTGTGTATAGTTCTTTCATCTACTGTGTATAACTGTAAAATTTTGATATTTCATTACTATGTATCTGTACATTTTCTCATTGTATGTAATCAGGCGAGGTCGCCTTCCCGGTCATGATGGCCGATGTAGGGTTGAATATGTGCAATGGACAACCCCTCCCCCTGTACTTAGGGTGGAGCAGTCCACACTGACGTCACACCCCGTCAGGAATGTCCGACTAAAAGGACACACGGAAAATATGTAGACGGACGTTAGGGACGCTAAGCTTTAGACGTAGGAGAAAGACGTTCTCCTTTGCTGTTCAGTATATATATATATATATAATCTAGATATTTCATCTTGTTAAATAAATCATTTATCATCCTTAGGTTGTAGTCATTTTCCCATAATAATATTTTGCCTGTTTGTAGCTTAGACATCTGTACAGAGGCACAGCTAGAATTTTTGAAATATATAACATAGAAGAGGGTTTATCCATTTTTACGACAACAGAGGGGAGAAATTTTAAGAAAAAAACGCCGATAATTATTTCAATTGGTTGTAACTCTTTAAATAATGTGAATTTTTCAAAATTCATAGTTGAACCTCTGTACAGTGCTGTGAGCCATATACAGGCAAAACATTACTATAATAGAAACATTTTTCACAAAAGAAGAACATTTTGAAAAAAAGGTTAGTCTAAGTTAATTTTTTGCCAAAATATACTATTTAAATTTTTTTTTGTCCAAATGTCCTTAAAATAATTTTATACATGTATTTTAATCTAAATGACACTAAATATCATGGAAATTATCAATTTATGCGCCTTTTTAAAATCCCGATTCCGAACGTAGTCGGATACCTTACATTGTTTAAAGCCTATCATGGCGAGTCTTATAACTCAACATGTTATAAATGAACACCTATAAAGCTTTTTGAACCTGATATTTATATAATTTTCTAGAGAATATATTAAAATATTTGTTATTGTATGAATATTTTTTGAGTCATGGTCTGTTGTTTAAAGAATATCACATTTTTTATGTTTAATCAATCAGCTCTAAAATTTTCAGATTTTTAATAAAAAATTAAAAATTTAGTACTTTTTCTAGGAAGATGCATCTACTTTGTTTTAGTAATAATATTACTGATAAAAGTGTATCACTTTTTTTCTCTAATAGTTTTGAAGTATTACAAAATATTGTTAAAATTACACTTATAGCTGTGATTTTTGTAAAATTCAAATAATTTTTTTTTAAAAAAAATATTGTTAGTTAAATATCAGAATTTATTGGCATTTATTCCTTAAAAAGCATTTATAATGTTTAAATGTTCTATTTTTCTTTTTTTTAAAAAAAACACTCCAAACTTGTTCGGATATCTTAAGGTAAATCTTAGAATAGCAAATGTTCTTAGCAAGTACTACATGTTTTCGAAGTACGTAAATTTCATGGGAAGCAAATTTTCTGCAAGACAGATATAATAATTTCAAAATGCAGAAGGAGTAACATAATTTGTATTGCCATATATAAGATAAAAATAATTCTCAAATGTCGAAAATAAGGCAGTTAAAAAATTCCGAATTATTAATGTCTGATGGGTTTTATTTTTAAATTATTGTCTCGCAGACACAGTTTTAAGTAAATACTTAGTATGTAAATGGTAGGCTTGTGCAATGGACTTGTATAAAAATGCACTCGTATGTGTTTACGGTGAACACATCGTCAATAAATTCAAAGTTGAAATTAACATTAAATGTGTTTTACTCTTAGTAATGTAATATAAATTTCACAACTGGTTGCAACATATTTGTTACAAAATAAGCTAGGGTCACTTAAAATTTTGTGTAACTTACATTCGAAACATTTAAACTGCAGATTGACAAATTGACTGCTGGATAGTTTTACTTTTTCAGGAAGTGTAGGCTTTAATAATTCAAACAGACACACTTTTAAATCCTTACATAAAATTATAGTATAAATTTCTATTTGTAAGATGATTCCATTAAGAAAATACTCCTAGTATAATTTCCAATACTCCTAGTATAATTTCTAATTCCAACGATGGTTATTATCCAATCATAACAAATCTATGTTGATTGCGACTTAATATTTTCTCACTTTCGTTTTTTAAAAAAAAACCCATTTAATGAATGACAAAGTTTTAACAGATTTTTTAATATAAAGTAATTTTTTTTATTTTATAAAACAAAAATTATTACTAATTCTTCCTTCATCATTCTACAACAAACTGCCCATATATTCCTGTAGTTCATAATCTTTTACGGAAAATGTTGAAGAATGAAAGAATATTGTCAGTATTTTTTTAACAGTCGCATATAATTTTAGCAATGCTCAAGTTTTAAAAAGACATTAAAAGAACATGTGTTCCACAAAAAAAATGATCCTTAAAAATTGTGTGTGAGTTTCTGTGTGTATAACCTTTTTTACCTTTACTCTGCCAAACATTATATTTTATGAAATATAATGTTTTTTTATTTCTCTATTTTTTTAAATATTATATCATATCAATGTAAACATAGAGTGGAACATATTAATTATAGTTAGTTTAATGAAGGATGAGGGAAATTATGTACTTTAAATTTCAATTTATTTGATTATAAGAAATTTTAAAGCATTTTATTCATGAAAATAAAATTTAAATGAACTAAAATTTCAGATATGCAAGAGTTAGAATTGCTACAAAATTCTTTCATCCACTAATATCCAAATGAAAAGAATTTAAACTCTAGAATTATTTGCAAAACGATTTAGTTGAAAACATATGCTGTTAATTTATTCATTTGAACGTTTAACTATAAAGACTGCTCACATTAAACTCTTGATCATTAATTACTTAAAACCAGTGATGACAGGAAATAACTATAACTGATTATTGTAACGCAATTTAGATTAATTCTGTAATTCTCTTGAGGTAAGATCAGATGGATGTTCTAATTACGATCTTTATAAGGATTAAACCACATGATTCGTTTGCACAGTCTTGATTATATTTTTGAATAAAATATAATTTTCTTCTTCTCAAGGATTTAATCACTTAATAAAATGTATTTCATTATGAAGTATGTAAAACATTTTATGCGTATAATATACATACACAAGGTGCGGCTAATAAGTAACGAGACAGACACTGCTACAGAAAAAGTAAGCATGCGATAAACGCCAATGACCAACAGCTACTTTGCGTGAGGCCTTCTGTTTCGAAAGCAGTTTTTGTTTCTGAAAGCAAATCCATATAGTCTTAGTCTTCGTTCGCAATACAGTTGTTTTCTTGACTCACTGGTAAAATCACAAGTGTAACAATAGAGAAATGAATTGTGTTCTAAAATTTAACATAAAGCTTGGGAAAAGACACTACTGAAAGATAATTTATTAAAAGAATTATATGGAAATGAGAAGGTTAATTAATTAAATATGTTTTTTGAGTGGCTTAGGTGATCCGGACATGAATCATATTGAATCACCCCGTTGAAGATTATTCATGCCCGGATCGATTTCCACGTCAAATCCTGATGACAGAGGCGGAAACAATCAATAATAGGGTTTCATCTGACTGTTGATTTAGTATTCATGTGATTGCTGATATTGTAGGAATTGACAAAGAATCCGTCCAGCAAATTTGCATAATAATGTTTGCATCAAAAACGCATGTAACAAAAAAATGGCTGCATATATCACGCTTGAACAACAAGAAGTTCTCAAAAACGCATCCACTGACACTTCGAATGACATTGTAAACGATTCAAACTTATTAAAAAAGATAATAACGTGTAAGGAATCGTCGATTTTTACTAATGATTCTGAAATGAAGTGCCAATTCATGCAAAGGAAGATTCTATCTTCAGCTAAAACCAAAAGTGCTCGAATGAGCAAATCAAAATTCAAAGCAATGATGATTATTTTTTGCAACATTCATGGGATTGTATTGATTTTTGTTTTCCTGAAGGACTCACTATTAATTGTAACATTACTATCTTCACTTTTTTGCTAAACTCCGTTATAGAATAAGGGAAAAAAGGCCCGAATTGGGAAAGGTCTACCAATACAATGCTGCAGCTAATTCCACATTGCACGTCAAGAGGTTTCTCAACAAGTACATCCACCTAGTCTTACCCTATTCATTTTATTTACCAGATCTTGCGCCATGGAATGTATACGTGCTTTCTGGGAAATATCCATAACAAAAACACACACACACACACAATATTTGATTCCGCTGAGTTTGTGGAAGAGAAACCTATACGCGTCCTGTAGAAGCTGACAAAAGAAAACTTTTAGCACTGTTTCAAATAATGGAAGATTCCCATGGAGCACTTTAGGGATAAAGGAAAGATGCATATTGAAGGTAATATTAAATAAGTAAGATAAAAATAAAAATATTTAAAATATCTGTTTCCCTATTTAATAGCCACACACACACTTTCACAAATTGTAAACTTAAATAATATCCTAAAATATTCTGTACCATCTAAATCTCCATACATTCACTGATGTTCGTAAAAATGCAAAAGCATGAAGGAATCATCAGAATTAAATGAAATTTAATGCACAAGCGACTTGTATTAGTAGAAGTAAATGACAAAATTTTCAAAGCAAAAAAAAACGATGTTAAGTGTCCGAAATTAGTATTTGGTATAGACACCACGCACCGCAATAATTGCTGCTATACGAGATGGCATTGAGTCAAACAGATTTTGAATGTCTGATTGTGGAAAAAATTCCACATTGCTTGTATGCGCAGCAAAAATTCGTCTTCTTAAGCTGCAGTACATGGATCACGAGCGAGACATCGACTAAGCAAATCCCATACACACACAATAAGCGACGCAACTGGCAAATAAGTATGTCAAGGAAGAAGTTGCATGTGTTGAGCTGAACAGAAGCCTCGAACAGTCTTAGTAACATGTGGGCGTGCATTATTCTACTGAAAGATAGCTCCAGGGATGCCTTAAAAGAAGAGAACGACTTTGGACTGTAGAGAGAGAGAGAGAGAGAACTTCATCAACGTACCTGTTGCTTTTTAGATTGCCTTCAATTTGAAGCAAATTGGATCGTACATGGTACGAAATCGCACCCCAAGTCATAACATTATGTGTTCGGCCAATGTGGTTAAATAATGCACTCTGGAAGGCAGCGTTCATCAACATAGCATTTAACACGAAAGCAGACATCAAAATCCTTCAAATTGAAGCGCGATTCATCTAAAAAGACAACTTGGTGCCAATCAGCTTGCCAGATTCTGTGCTCATGAGCCCATTGCAGACACAGCTGTCGATGGTTTAACGTGAATAGGATTCTGTAAAAAGGCACCCTTGCACGCAATCCACGGTGCAGCAGACATCGACGAATTGACAAAGCCAACATTAATACACCTCTAGCAGTTGACCAACGGGTTGCCAACTGCCTGTCGGAAGCTGAACGGTCATTTACTGCCATGCGGAGCTGGTGTTGAATCGCCGCGCGCTGCCGTCATCTTCCGTCGTCCACTGCCAGTTTTTCGAGTAGTCTGTTGCTCGTCGGTCCACTGCTTCAAACTCGCTTCACTGTAGAACTGTTCCGCTGCACATCAACTCCGATTACGTGATTGGAAAATCCTCTTTCTCGAAGGCCGATAATCCTCCCCGTTTAAACTCCGTAAGATGTCGGAAGTTTTCCTTATTTCGTCGTGGAGGCATAATTAGGTCTAACTAAACTTTCACCACTAACAAATAATCATTAACTTATTACAACGTTCCACTACAGCCCTCTTTTTATACGCTTTCAGCATCATTTTAGAGGACGCTGCTTAAGCTGCGCATGCCCATTGGCTCTGAAACTTTACTATTTTTCGTAACATTCTGCAATTGATATTTGTTGCAAAGTTCGTTTAATTCTGATGATTTTTTCATGGTGTTGCAATGTTTACAAACAGCAGTGTATGTAATTAAAAAGTAGTTAAAAATACTTAAAACAATACCATTAACATATTCATACGGGACATTTAGCTTTTGTTTCTAAATACATCTAATTTAGACAGGGCAAAATATTAAAATCCATTCGTAGTAGAAGGAATAATATTTTAATTTCTTAATTTAATGCACAATATATCAATATAATTCATTAAGCCTCTTTCTTATGGCCTTTTTATTTTTCCAAACACAATTAATTTTAAAGAAAGCATTTCCTTCTTCCTGTACGTCAGATATAAACTCACATTTCATTTTAAAGCGTAAATCATTTGATGAATACTTCCAACAACAATTGATTCTTAGTTGCAGTCCTGGTTATTTTTAGAACCACTGCGTACAAAGGGATTGAAGCACGATAAAGACTCAAAGTCCTCCCTCTTAGCTTGTTGTGCAAGTGTGGAAAAGTAGAAGCTATTTTAAGTATCATTCTCGTCATTTGAACAAGGTTTAATATTACTAGATCTCTCGCTAATCACCCGAGTGCAAGGTTAATTAAAAGTAAAATTCAGTAGCAATTCTAAATATGGGGTTTTTATAAACATTCCAAACGATTAATATATATTCTATGTTTTATATGCAGGGATCTGTGAAATGAAAAAAGAATTGAAATAATATATGTACAATGCAAATATATTTCTTCTGTCGTAGACAAATGATGTTTTCAGCTGAATATCTATTATTTTTGAGCTAAGACTTATCTTGTAAATTAAATTTGATTTTATATGTATGTATAAGAGTATCTAATTTCAGTTTTCAGAGCTAAAAACACACACACATTATTGGACCATTTAAGGGAACTTGCCACTCTTTGAGCAAACTTCTTTATTTACGTATTTAAAAATTATATTTTAACATTTTATACAATGTTTCTATTCAAGAAAATGTTACCAGATAAAAAATTTCATATATTATTCACACAATTTTAAAAATTTAAATTTTTTGAAGAAAATTGGGAAACTTTTAAAATCCTACTCCTTTTGTAAAAATTAATTTTTTGACCTGAAATTTTTTTATAACATTCTTATGGATGTTCTTAACAACTTTAGGGATCTATTTTAGAATAACATCATTCGTTTTCGAGAAAAAAAATAAAATGTTGATATACAGGCTAAAAATCAACAAAAATCCAACATGTCTTACATTTTATTTTTTTTTTTAAAAAAGAGTATTCAGTTTATAGCAAAACGGATCCCTAATTTTATTACATGCATTATTTTTAACACGCAGGAAACAAATTGAAGTGATTGGTAAATAATTGTCGAAGGAGTAGCATTTTGAATGAACTAAGGTTTCGAAAAACACAAACTGAGAAAAACCACTTTAAAGTTTATAATTCTGAAAAAATAATTATTATAAGCTTAATTAAACTTAAAATTCCACTTTAAGATATTACTTATACGTTTTTCTTTAAAACAATTGCATTTTCATATGTTTTCAACCCGCACATTTTTATAAAGGATCAACTTTTAGAGAGTACTAATTGCACAAGAAAACTCAAGAAAAACTTTAAAACATTTTTTTTTCTGTCACGATAGAAATTTTAGCTGTTTTTCTTCTTATAATATTAAAGTATTACATTTGCATGAAAAATATATCAGGAATAAGAACTGAAATTATAAAATTATTAATATAAAATGCTTTAATTTATAAATTTTACATGCACACATTTCACAAGGAAGAAAAATTACATTATTGTATTGCCTCGGAAATATTCTGCTTTTAATACTACACATTCTTTTTTTATAGTTATTATTTCTATTTCTAAAATAGATTTTTTTTATCATAACGCATTTTTTAGCTTTTTTTCTAAAAAGGGGGTGTGGCTGAATTGCCTAATTTGTTTTCAAATGAAGTTTTATTCAACTTCCAACTTTCCAACATGCACAAGTGATATATCAATCGGAAGATAATAATGCAAAGAATAAGATTAAATGAAAATAAAAAAAAACGATAGGTTTGTGATTTTTAGGGCACCAAGTCACCTTAACAAACACTTCAGTTTGTGAAGTAACTGGTTTAAAAAATGCAATTTGATAAATAATTTTTTACAAAAATATGTAGTGTTGGAAAGCTGTAATTAATGAAAAGTGTTTTCATACTCTTGGTTGCATTATAGATCGAATATTTTAGTCAATATCAACTACCAAGACAAAATTAATTTTAAAAAAAGCCGAACGCTGGAATAAACGTTATACAGAAGATTAAAGTATTACTTACCAAATTTCTTAAATGAAAATTTTGGTAAAATGTGTGTGTGTGCAATTTTAAGAGTCACGAAATCTCGTTTAGAGAAAATTTTTAATTAAAATATTAGAATTATATATATATAATTGAGTTAGATATTCAAGTAGTTCCCTTTTTATTTTTAATTGCAAAAATTCTGATGTTTCTTAATTAGTTGGTTTCTTAAAAAAATTGAATATTTACAAATTTAAATCAATGTGACTTGAAAGTTAAGGTGAAATATTAAAATTTTTTAAATGAACTTATAACATTTGACGTTACACAAAATAATTGTTTGTTTTTTTTAATTTATACTTGAACAGGAAATTTGACTTTTAATTCGATCCTTTCAATATACGCCCATGTAAGCAAACATGAAATTTTCGAAAAAGGTTATTATTATCAATTGTCAGATTGCATTCATTAAAATAAATTTCGAGTACCTCAAATTAGAAAAATAGCTTTTGTTTACCCTTCCAACGTGTTTCAAATTTAAAATAAAAAAAATCAAGTTCTGGAAAGCCTTTAATATTAGAAAACTTTCAAAAGTTTATATTAAAATTTATGCAAACAATGAACACAGAAAAACTGTAACTAAACAAAAAAGTAGAAAGAAAATATTTAATAAAAAATATTATCGTTAACTAATTATTTGTCTTATAAAAATGCATCTTGATTATCATGTTCTTGTATAATTCTTCCTTTCATTATCGTCTCCATCAATGCGCACATACCAATATACTCAAAAAAAAATCATGATTTCCCCCAATATTAACAAAAAAATGAGATAGAGCTTCGAAGAAAAGGTAGCTGATACGAACAGACAATGGAGCGTAGGATTCATCTGCACGGTAATTAATCTTCTTTTACTGAACTTTGTAATAAAAGTTATTAAATGTCTTGAAGTAGTGCATTGAAAGAACCCTAAGTAATGAGCCATTACATTGATTGAATCTGAATCATCCCGATTTCTATTATGATGCGTAGAAGCAGATTTTTCATACATGTGATAACGACTTGCAGTCGGAGAGATACTTTATTTTTCTCTTCTACAGCTAATTATCTGTAATATATATATATATATATATATATATATATATATATATATAATAAAACTATAGTGTTGGATCAAGAATCGTTTGGATTGACATGGCATTGGTTAGATGTTATGAGCAAAATATGAAGTGGTAATCGATATATTAAATATGAAAAGTCGTGCTATAAGATATGGATCGTATTCTTGATGGGATACTCTTTGGTGAGTTTTTAAAGATTTACTCTATTCATTTGTGAATATACTGTGTTTTTAATTTGAACATTCGGTTTTTAGAAATTTTTAGTTTGAACTTTCGGATTTTTTAGTTTGAACTTTCGGATTTTTTGTTTGAACTTTCGAATTTTTTGTTTGAACTTTCGAATTTTTTAGTTTGAACTTTCGAATTTTTTAGTTTGAACTTTCGAATTTTTTTGTTAGAACTTTCGAATTTTTTAGATTGAACTTTCGGATTTTTTAGCTTGAACTTTCAGATTTTTTAGCTTGAACTTTCAGATTTTTTAACTTGAACTTTTAGATTTTTTAGCTTGAACTTTCAGATTTTTTAGCTTTAACTTTCAGATTTTTTTAGCTTGAACTTTCAAATTTTTTAGCTTGAACATTCAGATTTTTTAGCTTGAACTTTCGGATTTTTTAGTTTGAACTTTTTGATTTTAGATATTTTTTAATTTGAACTTTCGGATCTCAAATGTTTTTTTAATTTGAACTTTCGGGTCTCAAATATTTATTTTTTCTACCTATGCAACTATTTTAAAGATGGGTGCATCATCTGGGGCGTTTGATGGTTCACTTATATTATGCACTAAATTGTTTTTAAATTTTAATATTTTAATATTGTAATATCTTTCAGAATGCGATGGCGAATAGTTTTATTTTTCAAGTATAATGGTTTAATTTTAACTTTTTAATTTAAAGTATAATGGTTTAATTTTAACTTTTTAATTCTTAATTTTTAAATTTTTTTTGAAATTTGGATATTTTCCAATTAACTTACCAAGTTGCAATAGGTGGAAGGTTGGTACCGTCAAACTAGTTTAACCCCACTTATCGGTCCTAAGTCCGAGATTGCACTTGGATATTTTATAAATTTTTATTTTATTTTATAATTTTTTAATTTTGTTTGAAAACGATGGGGAATATTATCTTTTATATTCGCCATTGATATCTTGTAGTGTTTTAGTATTTAAGATTCATATATTTCAATTTTTCAATTGATAATTGTGATTGTTTTTATATATTTAAATAAATAAATATATATATATATATATATATATATATATATATATATATATATTGTAGATGTCATTCATCCCTATTTTCGTTATGAGAGACTTGAAATTTCTTTTATTAAAGTTTGAAGTAGCAAGACTTTGTATTTTAATGTTTAGAATTCAGTATTGTACAAATAATTTTACAATTTTTAAAGTACAATTTCTCATTAAAACTACTTTTGAACTATGCATTTTACTGAATATCATGATTATGGTTTATAAATTTATAAATCCATAGCAAATTACTTGGATTTAAGCCAGTTGAAAGTTATTTTGAAACTAAAATCAATAACAAATTACATCTGCGCCAAAGAATAGTTTTGAATTTGAACATTGTTCAAACTCTATTTTATTTTTCTCTCTCTACACATATATATGCTGTATTATTATTTAGTTGCATGTTAGTTTTAACATTTTGACACTTAAAAAGATTTTTTGAGTTTTATGAAATTGAAAAAGCAACCTGCATTATTTTTTTAATATTTTTAAATACGTGCGCATTTTGTATTCTTATTTATTTATTTATTTTTACGTTTTTAAATACTTTCGTCATTTATATTATTTAATATAAGTTACTATGTATTCACTAGATTATTGTTTTATCAAAATATGAATTGTTTTTCTTGCTGCACTTTCAAAGAACGAATTTTAAAGTGTATCTGTAACCTTTTTCGGTCAAAACATCTAAAAGAAATCTTAATATTTTGCTTTTAAGCGAAATACTGCTCATAACACGTAATTCTTCATTTACCATTACAAAATAGTAAAGAGCTTAATATATTGGTGTTTGTCATATCTTTTGTACCAAAATTTATGTTTCATTGAAAGAAAATATGATAAATTATATATTTTCAACTTTAATGTCTACAACAAGTTACAATTTTTTTTCCTAAATAAAAGTTACTTAAGTATTGGTCTTGCTATTTGTAACCACTGACCAATTTCTGTGTTAATAATTCTAGTTTTGTCTTCAAAACATAAATACAGGTTTACACACACACACACACACACACACACACACACACACACACACACACACACACAAACACAAACACCTAAAACAATTAAAATAGTGGAATATTGAGTGTGTGTGTTATGCGTACAGAATACAAAAGCTTATGAAATCATTACTGATATTTTTAAAAAATTGTGCATGTTCTTTCATAAAAATACCATTTAAATCCATACGTTTATAAATAAATTTAAAACTCATTTCACTAAATATGAAAACACGTTGCCATCATTTTTATGAAGTATGATGAAATGATTTAAAAATAATCTATTATTTAAAAAAAACAGTTGGGGTTGGGGTGTTATTTATTACATGAGAGAATAATTGTTTTCAATATATAATTTTGCTGTTAAACTGGGGTGTCTCGCGCATGGTATGCCATACCCATCGTCTAGCTTTTTTCAACGATCCTTCTAAATCTGTTTTGGAAAATGGAGTAAATTTCTCATGTTGCTTACTTTATGGTCATATCCTTTGAGAAGCCTTAGCTTGTAGGCGAATCCTAAGTATATATTTTGGGATACCGCCTCTTCGGGTACGTCATACCCTGCTCGTAAATCACCGTTACAGTTCTGAATGCGTGAGTTTGTCTTAAATCTTCCTTATGCTATGGTGTGTTATTGTAATTAGGATGAAAAAATGTGATATTTGAGTAATTTAATAGATACAGTGCTTAATATATGTAGTACAATAGTACTTTCGGATGAAGAAATTCTCTTCGCGTTTATGATGAGAAAAAATCAAATGATGAAGAGTACTACAGCAAGAACTTCTCCACTGAAATTGATTCAGATTTAAAAGAAGGGAACATTGTTGGAATCAAACGTTTTATACGTAAAAGAAAAGAAAAAAAACTATTGCTAGTACAATAAGAGAGATACAATTAATATAGAAAAGAAATTCCAAATTTTTTTGAATTTAAATAATAGAGTAGTTTACTCATATATGTTTAGTTTTAAACAAATACAGATTTAAAAATAAAATAAGATCCAGCGAAAACATGGCACTCACGACGAGATTAAAGGACTGTATAAAAAATGTACTGATTGCCCTTATAAAAAAATACAAAAATTAAATTTACCTGTGAAAAATATAATAAACATATTGTGTATTTCCTACTTTTCTCCCTTTTTAACTTTTGTATGCAAATTTTACGGTAAAAACTGAATGTTAACACCCTTGGATATAAGATACCCTGCACGAGAATTTTCGGTCGTTTTATTCGCGCGAGTGATGCCGAGTTAAAGATATTTTTAACTCAAAATACATCAAGACTATATAATTAAATATCTCTGTGTTGTTTATGAACAACATAATTTATACAAAATAATAAGTTTCACATAATCTTAAATTCTGATATTTCATGTACTTTAGGAACATAACATCACATTATATGTATATGCTAAAGTTTCCATCATCTACATTTGTTGGGCGAAGCCGTGGAATGGCCCTAATCTGATCTTCATAGACGGCGTGTCATTAGTTCGAATTCTGGTGTCACCGAAGACTTACCATGCAGAGGGATTATGCACGTTAAATCTGTCAAGACTCAATTTTCCCCCTTCGGCGTGGTGCGGAAGTTAAAAACTGATACATCGCTTCTTTTTATTGGCTGCAGTTAAAATTTACTTGGTCTTCATGTTGCTATGGGGTGGGACGTTAATAAATATTCACTCTCGCAATCATGTAGATGTTCTAGAAATTGTTTAGTTAATTCAACATACACTAGTTTACTAGCTATGCAAACAGCCTACACCTTTCTCAGTCTTTATTCGAAGGTGGAAGATGGAAAATGCTTCTAATATTAGGAGATTTAATTTTTTTCGAAATCTCAAGTTAAATAGATTTTTCTCCCTCAGCAAATGCAATGAAATTGACATTATTCTCTACCCGACAGCCTGACTTCAATCTCTCTTCTTCAAAGGAGCTTATGTGGGGCAATATCAGGCTTGAGAAACACCAAATACTACAATGCATACCGTAAAAAAATTGAAATTTACTGTGACTCGGAAAGTAATATCTCAGTCTGTTTTTGGTGGACCATATTAAATACTGAATAATCCGTTATCTAACAGAAAACTGCAGTGTTTTTTTATCACATCTGCATATAAATTTTACTACCATTCCTGTTATTTTTCACACGCTTAAGTACATTCCTTCATTAAATATGCTCCTGCTCCTTCATGTCAACATAACATACGGTAGTTTAAATAAAGTCTTACCTTAACCCAGTGTTTCTCAAAGTGTGGGGCGCGCCCCCCTGGGGGGGCGCGATGACCCTACAAGGGGGGCGCGAGCGTATCGAAAATTTAAAGATTTTTTTTTAAAAAAATAACCGGAAAGAGAAGTAAAACAAAAATGCTTTCTTCATATAAAAAAAAATACAACAACACTGACATAATTTATGTTTATTATCTGGTTTTTTTTTCCGTCATCAAAGATCTATCTTTGATCCCAAAACCAAATTAAAGAAAAAAACATTTTGTTTTATTTGCTGTATTTCCTCAATGAGAGATTTTTTTTTATTACGTTTTAACATAAAATAATACTCGCTAAAAGAAAAAACGAAACCCAGACCCTGAGAGAAATTCTAAGATAAACAATTCACCACTGTAATTATTATTGAAATACTGTACATTAGTTGTAGAAAAAGAAAAGGAAGTCATGATTCACTTTTCAGCCAGGCTGCATAGTACGTTTCCTAATCATTTGATTGACCTTCAATCTTATGGTATGGTTATTATCAATATTATTTCCCTCCCATCTCTTTTATGCGTTTGCTTTTCGCTTAGGGAAATTGTAAATAATTGAGTTTTGCGATATTTGGAAAAGAATTGATTGGTTTAACATTTCTGTAGGAAAATTGAAAAGTGTCTGATTTTGCGTCCTTTATTATGGTCTTGTACTTTTGAATCATTTTAGTTCAGTTTTATTGGACTTTTTCTCAAATCATCAAAGAATTGAATAATCCTTGAAAGAAGGTAAGTATACTTTCTATAAATTAAAAATATTCACTAGAATTCCGATTTGTATCGTGTACAGTAAAAAATAATTCTAAACAAATGATTGGGGTGACTGAGTCCCCCCGCACTACCATTAATGTTAGTATCGAGTACGCGCCTGCTCCCGGGTTAAAACATTTTGAAGTCTTCTTGCTTTAAATGTTAAAAAGTACCACAATTATTCTTCATCGGAATTTTATATTCATTTTCATAATTTAACATTAATTCTAAATGCTAATTGTGTGAGGTTTAAAATTACAGTTCTTTTAAACATTTATTTACAATTATAGCATTTTTCTAAAAAAATCATTTTACATTTTTGTATACAATGTCGTGCATACAGTTTTACTCTCCTTACAGTTCAGCTATTATATCAAGAATAATGTTTTATTTTTTTAAAAATGAACTCGTGCGAAGAGTCGGTGTTTCAGCCAGTATACGTTTGATGTATCAGTACTGAAGAAGGTATTTTATAAATAATTTCTTATTACTGAATTTGGCCGCAGTAGCTGAGTGGTATAGGTATCGGATCGTGGCTTGCTAGTCACGTGTTCGAGCCCAGTACCACTAAAGACCCGCCGTGTAGGGCAGCGATGCACGTTAAATCTGTTGAGAGTTGAAACGTTTTCCCGTTGGTGTGGTGTGATAGTTAGGAGAGAGGGGAGCCAGCTCAGGTCTCATCCACGTCACTTGACCATGGTTCAAAATTACGTGGTCCGTCGTCAAAAGCCCTCGTGCAGCTGAACAGTGCGACGTTAATATTCAATCAATCAATTTTATTACTAAATAAGAACAAGTTTAATAATTATTAGGGACTTCCAAGGGCTTGTCTTGTAGAGAAAAGTTTTTCAAAGGAAGGTTTAATATCAGAAATTGACACTTAAAGAGTTATTTTTCTATATTTAGCTGAGATCTATATTTTGTCTTCAAGGCATCCACTGCAGAAAATCCGGTTTGAAAAAAAAAGGTAGGATTCTGAAAATGGTAATAGTATACGAAGTACTTTTGTTTCAGTACACATAATTCCTCATCCACCTCTACCCCAAATTCAAAGAGCGATTTATTACAAAATTGCCTTTTAATTTTCACTGATGTGAAATCTATGAAGATTTCTTCTTCGGAAGTTGAGAGCCCTTCTGGAGTATCTTGAAATAGATCCCTAATCCACTCGTAACTCTGCTACCAAGCTGTCCTCATCCAGAAAATACTTTTAAAATTCTTTTGCCAACATAGCTAAATGATTTTACATGTTTTAAAACAACTTTCACATGTTGTTCTACAGATTTGTAAGTTTTAACACATATCGAGCTGGGGCTTTTTTTTTCATCATTTACTTCAGTAGTGGTAAATCCAAAATTTAAGTATTTTGAGAAGATCGCCTTGATTTAATTTTCGAACCATGCTCGTTCGTCTGTGTACTTGTTGATTTTTTATTATGGTCGAATGTTTGCTTACGACTTAAAAATGTATGTATGATATTGTTTTAATCTACTGCCGTAAATACTTAATTACCGTGAATTACAATTAACGTGGAAATTTAAAAAAATGTACATTCAAGCTAGATTCGGTAGCTATATGAGTATCGAGTCGACCAAAACTGACTGAATTGTACGAGGAAAAGCATTTTTACATGTTTTGCGTAGACGTCCGATAGGTTGCCCAAACTCACGCAAACGTACTCTATAATGCCAGATGTGATGGATATGATAGAGAGTGACATTGACTAGACTATTTTTCTAATGACATTTGTACTTTGAGAAATGAATGGAAGGAAATAAATCTTTAATTAAATACATCATTTGCGATCTGTTCCAATTTAAAAATTAGAGAAAGAAAAATAACATAATTCTAAGTAATATATATTTTAAGTAATTTTCTTAAAATATATATTACTTAAAAGTTACATATACACAAAATTTAATATACTTATCGTATTAATTTGTACGGTTTATAATTCAGATCGTATTGTAACTTTAGCGTCTCTCTCAAAGTGCATTTTTATTGCAGTAAATACATTATTGTTGTACAGGGGGGCGAGACAAAAATTATGATTGAAAATTGGGTCGCCAGTATTGAAAGTTTTGAGAAACACTGCTTTTAATGTATGAGTGGTGCACAGAGTATTTTATGACTAATTAATTAATACTAAATTAAGAACAAGTTTAATAATTATTAGCTACTTCCATGGGCTTGTCTGACAGAGCAAAGTTTTTGAAAGGAGTTTTAAGATAAGAAATTGACCCTCTGAGTTCATTTTCTATATTTAGCTGATATCTATATTTTGTCTTCTAAGCAACCACCGCATTTTGTAATATGTTCCAATTTAAAAATCAGAGAAAGGAAAAATAACTTAGTAATTATCCTATTACTTAACTTTTTTTTGCTTAAAAGTAACATATACAAAATTTAATACTTATGTGATGAATTTGTACGGTTTATAACAAATATTGTTGCTTTATCGTAAAAGTGCATTATTATTACATTCAGTAAATTATTATGTATAAGGGGGGCGCGATAAAAATTGTGATTGAAAAGGGGGGCGCCAGTATTGAAAGTTTGAGAAACACTGCCTTAACCCAATGATGGCCCACAAAAACCCACAAAAATTTGTTTTTCACCTATTTGTACTACTTACACTACACTCAATTCTCTACTTCAAGCAAAAACAACGCTTTTGTTAAAGCAAACGCAAGAAGTTAAGGCTAAAACGCATTTAAAATTAATAGAGAATGTCAAAAAAATTAGAATGGATTGCGAGAGTATAACCACAAGGACAAAATGTTTATTTTCATCCATCTTCATAATCTTAAAGTAACAGCAAGTATATTTCTACAGCCACAATGTAATAAAATCCAAAAAGTTGTTTCAAAATTTCTGTGTAAACCATGTACAATGTAATATTAGAATAAGGTTTTGCTTATATACTGCTAAAATATAATATGCATTTGACTAGGAATTTTTTTCATAAACAAATATTATTAATTATTTTGATGCGTTTTTTTATTTTGTATGGTCACTTTTTTTCGTCTATAAAGAACAATATCTGGATGAAATGAAAAGCAAAATTAAGACATAATAATAATGCAAAAGTCTTGGAGTAAAATCAGAATTTCATTTTGTGTAGCATTTAACGTTATAAATAATCTTTTACAAAATTCTCCTTCTAAATAAAAAATGATTCCAAAATCTGTGGACACTTAAGTAAAGTGAAAATAAATTATTAGAAAATTAAGATAATTCAAATGTGATAATTATTTTTTTCAAAACATATTTATCGAAGTCGATTGTTGTTGTCCAGCTTAAAAGGACCTGATGTAGGTATTATATTTTTTACATGCACAAGCGACTCGTGGAGGGCTCTAATCATTAACAATCCTTCTGAATGAAGGGGTTGACCGTCTCAAACCAGTCTGTACCGTCTACCAGTCTCAAACATGTGATCGAGGCAGGAGGGTGCTTTTGCCGTGGAGGCATACTTGTCTAATGATCGGTCGGGATTGCAGTGCAACGTGCCTTTTGTCTTCACTTCGATATTCTTCCACAAAGTAGTGTTCGGAAATGTTTTTAAATGAGGAACCTGGTCGGAAATTTTTTAAATGTGGATGGATACCTTCCGAACACATATAAACGTCTCTAAAGAAAGAAAAGGACATACGAAGAACATTAGAACATCTGGAAATGTGAAAAGAGTTCGTGTGCCAAATTAGATTAGTATGTGACAATAATCCAACAGTTCTTACACACTGTCCAAGAAAGGAATCTTGATAACGTATAGTTAAAATAGGATGGGGCCTGTATGTTTGATAACTTTCAGTAAAATAATGTTTTGAATATTCTTTAGTTTTTTCGATTTTTCAATATGCTCGCGCCCCCTTATAGAGTTACATGCCCCTCAAGGGGGGCGTGCCCCACAGTTTGAGGAACGCTGGGTTAAACTTAAAAAAGAACGAAATATAAAGGATTATTTAACCAAATGGAATAGCACATGAAAAATATTATTTCCCCATTTACCATAGAGTCACATAATTAAATACGTTATTTTTAAACTCTTTCAGTTATAAAATTTCAATTTCAATGTCTTTTAACAGAAATGCGGTTTTAATATGACTATAGAGACCTATTTTTATATAAATGCAGAGTCCATTAGTTTATCAAAATGAATTACTGGAATTCAGTTACAGTAGATTTATTATAAGTTGACAGAATTCAATTAGAATTCTACGCATAATATCGGATTTTATACAATCATAAAACTCCACGAGTGTAATATATAATTAGATAACTATATTCCATTTAATGAAAATCAGTACTTTTTAATAGTTAAATTACACTCACATACACACTCATAAATTTATATGCATACACAAATGCACATATTTATACATCGGCAAACATATCTGCATACACAAGCACTTAACTTAGAATAGTATATTGACTCGAGCAATAGTTTAATTGTTGCATTTACATGTGATAATTATCATTGTTGGATGATGACTACAATTATGTATATATATATATATATATATATTCGTTACTCTTTCGACTTATATGAATTGTTGAGAATAATAAATAAATCTAAGATAATAGTAAAAAACTGCTTAGCAATGTAATATATATATAACAATGTCATAATATTTCATATTAATGCAGAGATTACATGTATTTGAATTCGAATACAATATGTTGATTCATAAGGGATTTACAAACTTTATTGAAATTCAAACTTCTGAATAAAATATACAATGGATGTAATACAAAGATGACTTCAGGATGAGACGATAATTTGGTTGTACTAAACCACCAAGCCATGCTTTTATTATATAAAAATAACTCTAATAATAAAATATTGTACAATTTAGGCGATACTGAATAAAACATTTAATTAAATACATTGAAAAATATTTTCCTACATGCTTAATTCTATTTAAATAACAATGCTTGTAAATAACTTCTTTGTATTCATGTTTTATTAGTTTATTAATCACAATTTTTAACAAAATCAAATATAATTTGGAAATACTTATCTTAAAAAAATTTCAAAAATACTTTGTATAAAACTATACATTAATTAATTATGTAGGAATTATTCAAAAATATCTGTGAAACACTAACGAAAACAAACGTACATCTACATTATAGAGAACGACGTTGGCTTAACATTTTACAAATAAAAGATATGTGTTGTATTTCTATTTTATAATACATTTGTACAGGAAATAACGGTTACTTTACAATAATAATTGAAAAGGAATATTTAATATTTTGGAAAATTTACATTATATTTAAATAGAAATTAAAAATTAATTCGCAAAATAATCTTAAGTAAGCATAAATTCTTTAACATTGCTTTCCAAAACCTTAGTATTTTCCATTATGTATGGTTTTATTTTCCTACAATACACTAATTTCATCTGTTAACCGCAGTAAACCACCGTGTGTTTTTTCTAATAGGTTAATGCGCATTAACTCAGTCGAGGTTCAAAGTTCTCACAAAGGCGTAGTGTAAATGTTTGAAGAGTTGAATGCAAGCTCGGGCTCTTGGTGATTAGGTAAAACATAGCCCAGATAACGTTGCCAACAGTCCAGAATATAATGCTAATTAAAAATCAACCAATAAAAAACAATCCAATCTCATTATTTTTCTTAAGCAACAATAAGCACAACACATAAGCATATATATATATATATATATATATATATATATATATATGTATTACATGAAGTACATTATAATTATTCAATACATTTATATTGATTTCAGGTTATGTACAAATGTTTGCTTTACGTTTCAGTAAGACATAAGTGTTCTTTTCTATTTGAAATCCATTGTCCCCCCCATGTATTGGTGAATCTCTACTAACGTACAAGGGGTTATCAAATTAATGGCCACTCCTGTGGATAAAAGTGAAATTTTTGAATGCGTTCGCAAGCATTAAAATATAATAACAACCAGGTTTCTTTAATAAACATATTTGCATTCATTTTGTTAAAATGTTGTACACTTATTGAAGTTTTGCAAGACTTGGATTTTCACAAAATCGTGAAATGTCAGTCTCTCATTTTTCAAAAGCCAAAGAGTAGGACTCCGCTTAGCTGGAGCTGGTGTGGTCGAAACATTCCAAATTGTAAACATGTCTAGAGGTACGCTGTCAAAAATCATGACAGCATACACACAGCGTGTCAATACAACCTCATCACAGCAAAACAGTAGATGAAAATATAAATTCACTGAAAGAGACAAAGGCATATTGAAATGCATTGCAATTCCTACAAAACAAAGAACTGCAAAGCTAACTCGGAATCTGAATTCTCCAATATCAATGGTTAAAGTTCGAAGGTACCTTAGTAAACAGAACATTTAAGGTAGAACAATAATTCCTTAGCCACTTGTCACAGTTGTTAATGCCAAAGGTCGTCTACAATGATGTTAAACTCACAAAACCTGATCCATTGAAAGTAATATGATCTGACGAATCATTTTCTTGCCCTGTTCCCTAAAACAGGTTGGAAGCATGTTTAGAGGACATCTGCAGACATGTGTGATCATGATTGCCTCCCTTCAACTGTCAAACATGCGGTGGATCTGTCATGATGTGGGAAGTCGTGTCGTGGTTTCCAGCTAGACAAATTTTAACCCAGAAAAATAGAATCATAGGCGAGAACTACAGAGCAATTTTAGCTAACCAAGTTCATCCTATAATGCGAACTTTGTTTCCTGCAGGATGATAATAATTTCTAGAATGATAATGCATCTATCCTAGTCCAATCATGGTTTGATGAACACGAGGATGAAGTTTAATATCACTTGACTTTAATATAATTTAACCATTATGGTATGTTTTAGAGCGTTCATTACGGAATCGATAACTTCTACCGATATCTCTCCCAGAACTTTCACAATATCTCCATCAAGAATGGTAAAATACACATCTAAGCACTATTACGCGCTTGTATGAATCGATTCCAAAGGCTGCCCTACACAATACTGATAAAGGATTTTTTTTAAATCTAAGTTGTTTCTATTATTTTGATAACCAACTATAGTATCTCCATTTATTATGTTATATTAAACGAGATCATCTTTTTAGCCTGCACGAAAAAGCGAACATCTGAAAAACTGAATGATCAATCAGTTTGTCAATTTTAATGAAACTATATCTACTACATTTCATTTATTATTTTGGTTAATTCTGGTGATGAAAAATAAAAGTTTTTCCTAAATTTTCAAAATATATGTGTTCTTAGTATTATTTATCTTTACCTTGAAAGTTTAAGCACATCATTTGTTCATTGCGTAGACATTTCCAGAGATCAGAAAAATGTTGACCATTATTTCAATGATTAAAATATTCTTAAAATTATGATGAGATAACAACTGATTTGCAGAAGTGTCTAATAAAATTTAGTACCAAAATTATGTACAATAAATAAAAATAAAATTAAAAATTTATATTATACAACTTTAAAGTTAGTATTTTTATATAAATAAAAAAACAGTCATACAAAAGTATTTAGATACACTGTTATGTTTTTATTTTACCAAAATTATACAAAAAATTACATTGTATTATATAAATTATCTTTATAGCATAAAATATAAATTTTGATAAATTTTTGAAAGAAAAAATGTTTGTTCTTATTTACGTAACCTCATTTTAAAAGATTTGAAAGGTATTAGACAAAAAAAAATTGAAAGGGAATGATCTAATTTCAGTTAAATAATGACACTTTAACACTTAAGTTTTGTATAAAGTTTTTTTTATTTCTTCTAGTTTTCTAAGATTAATAAAAATGAAAACTGGTTTCTTTCCCTGTCAAGGTATGCAGTTCGAAATTTATTTTTACAGAAGAAAAATTGGCATTTTCAATCAAATGTATCAAAACATATTTGCACCAGTAGTTGAATTAAAATGATATAAGAATTTTTTAATAAAAATATCCCCTGACTAATTAGTTTAAATGCTTGTAAAGAAAACCGAGCTTAAAATTTTGTTTCACATTTATGAGTAGACTCAAAGTGTTTTTAATTCTATATCTTAGAGTAATTAAAATAACACAAATACCTCTGATTGATCACAAAAGAAACTAAGTTAATTATTTTCATTAATTAAAACGTAAAGTTTTCACTTAAAAAGAATAACAAATTAATAAAGGAAAATAAAAAGCAATTTTTGCCAATAAATATGTTATATTTCTTTTTTCTTTTACAATTTCTTCTTTTTGAAACGGTGAATCTTTGATGCGTAAATCTATTAATAAATTTCTCTTTATTCTTCGCGTTTTCTAATATCAAATATAATTCTAAAAGAAGGTTTTTTTTAAATAAAACGTGACAAGTACCATTTACTATTTATTACTTTTTTGAATTATAAATTTATCCATCAAATTGGAAGAAACTCTTTTTAAAGATGATTTATTATGATAACTGTACTAATATAACCTTCATGTGTGTGTGTGTGTTCGTGTTTCTCTTTACAGGAAAGAAACGCAATCCAGAGATTATAAACGTTGAAATTTTACATCAAATATATATATATATATATATATATATATATATATATATATATATATATATATATATATATATATATATATATATATATATATATATATATCAATATATATATATATAGATATATATATATCAGTATATATATATATATATATTTATATATATATCAGTATATATATATATAATCTTCAAGGTATGGAAAACAATGCAATCATTTTTACAATTTATATATATATATATATATATATATATATATATATATATATATATATATAAATTATCCATCTTCATTCATTATATTCTTCTTTTAAGATATACGACTACGTTCGGAGCCGTGATTTTGCAAAAGCGTATAAATGGATAATATGTATGATATTTAGTGTCACTTAGATTAGAAAATTCATATAAAATTGTTTTAAGAATATTATTACAGTAAAAAATTATTTAAGTATAATACTTTGACAAAAAATGAACATAGAAAGATCAATTTTTAAAACATTCTCCTTCTATGAAAATTGCTTCAATTATAATAATATTTTGCCTGTATATAGCTCAGACTTCTGTACAGAAGCTGAACTAGAATTTTTGAAATATACAACTTGGAAGGGGATTTGTCCATATTTTACTACAACACAGGGGAAAAATTTTAAGAGACTATTTTCTTCGTCAAATAACCTCCCTATAGTGAAGCGCATTTTCTAAATAGCGAACATTTTCTTTTGTGATTCCACTTTCATTCTCCATTTGTTAAAAATATTTCTGGTAAAGTTTCAAATTATTATCTCTTTAATACATTTTGTAACGGTTATAAATCTTGAACTGGTTTTATTAGATCCTAACTCGCCGAGAGCAATAGAGTTCTGAACGTTTCATTTCAGAAGTCCAAACTTTAACCCCCATTGACTAGTTTACTGGAAACAAATTCGATATCCTGTTTCGCCCTGAGTAGAGTTGCCCTATGTTCTATATATAAAATAGTGCATGTTTAATATTACTTGCATACTTTAAATTATAATATGACTTTAACATTCATTAATTTTAGTATAAAATCATTTTCTTAATATTAAAAAATACAGTGAATTATTTTTTCTTGTTTTCCTTGCAATTTTTCTTTCTTTCTTGATGGGTAAGATAAATAAAATAAGCATATATTAATTTTTAAAAAAAAGTGTGTAAAATTACTTTTTTTAATGTATAGTGTTTATGTATTTAAAATTTATTTTTGTGGTTTATAAAATATATTAAAAGATGAACCTCTATATAGTGAATTTTCCATATAACGAACTTTTATCCGGGATTTAGCGACTTCGTTATATAGAGGTCCGACTGTAATTATACAGTTAAACAACTTTTTGGGAATGCATAACTTAGTCGAATTTTGTTTTTTAATTTGTACCTAATAAGTTAACGTTTTTAAATATAAATAGGAAAAATTTTACTGTTATTTGTCTTTCTAAATTAATCACTGTTAAAATGAAAATTAACAAATTCCGAAAAATAATGAACACTACTGAAGCAATCAAAAAATGCTGAAGTGCCTTGCTCTATTCAGTGATGTTTCCCTTTTAAGTTACGAAACATATATATACATATATATATATATATATATATATATATATATATATATATATATATATATATATATATATATATTTAAAATATCTAGTAAAAGTGAGTTTTTTCCCATTATTGTGCTTTTTTTAATCCTCCGTGACTGTGAAATAAATATATAGGTAAGTATATTAGGATCATAAATATGCTCAAAAAGGTGCTAAAACAGCAACGTGTTACTGTGATAAGGATATAGAATGTATATTTTGCATAACTTAAGAGCGAAAAAATGCTAAGTTACGAAGCTATACGATTTGGAGTATGTGTGCGTTGCATTTTTTTCTTTCACTTATGTTCGTTTTTATCTCTTTTTCTTAAAATATCTACTTAATTTTTTGTTAAAAACAAATCTGGTTTTCAAAGATTTTTCTCGAAATTTTTTTTCATGAACACCTTAAATCGTCAACCTTGAAAATTGTTTGAAATAGATCTTTTTTGAGAGAAAAAAAGTATTTTTGTAAAATTTACTTGTGTGTTTCTCTCCAATAGTAAGTTTTTTTATGATAAAATAAAAAAATACATTTTCTTTTCCTTTCAATTTAATTTTTTCGAAACAAAATGCTTGAAAGGTACTTGACTTTTCTCAGGATGTCATCATTAAGGGGTCACATACCTTTTTTAAAAAGTTGAAAATGGTTAAAAATAGTGAGCTCTTTAAAGCTCTATAATTTTTTTATTATTGTTTTCTGGAATGTAAATTTTGGAGGAATAAACAAATAAATATTACTTTACTTAAAACATAACCAACAAACACAGTGCTAATTAGGATAAAATTTTAATTAGATAATTACAAAAAGAAATTTTGGTTTTCTTTTCGCAAGTGATATGCATTACGCGCAGCTTTATAAAAAAAAGTTACCAATATTTTTTGATGAAATTATTGCTCAGTTTTGGAAATTATGTTATCTTTAAAATGACGAAGCATGAAACACTGATTTAAAATTTTTAGTAAACTATAACAATTTAAAATTTAACTATAAAATTTTTAAAAAAATTTGTTATTTTATAATTGTAATTTTAAATTTTTTCATTAAAAATTCAAACTGGTTCGTTATTTTAAGTACAGATATGATCAGAATCTCCAGTAAAATTTTTATCATTTTCCATGGAACGGTTTTGAAAATATCATGCGCGTAATGAGTAAAAATGACGTTCTGAGAAAATTGACATCAAACGTAAAATTTACCACAGTTTTATACATATATTATTCTGGTTACTCAAACAACAACTAAATTTAAATTAAAACTAATGTGAGTTTTTTTTAGTCAATAAACTTCAATTTATTAAAATTATTATAACTAAAAACATATATTATACCAATTCAGTACAAGCATCGAAACGATATCAAAAGCTACAAAATAATCAAAATGCAACAAAGTGATTCATTTCTCCAAAATAAAGTTAAAAATTTATAAATATTACTTAAAAAACAATCAATAGCTTAATTAACAACTACTTATTATAAATATTAAATAATTTGTGATATGAATGCAGTGTATTACTATGATTCTAAAATGCTAAAATTCGCCCATGCATATGATGTTCCCTGTTTTTCAGTTAATTTCTTACAAGTAGTTTTAAATTGCATTCTTTTAGCCTGTCGTACTTCTTTTGTGCGGAGATTAAAATGTACTTCTGCAGTCTGAATTCTTTTTATATCTACAAATGTAACAAATTTATGTGCAAATTGACCAACAGTCAGACCAAGAGATTGCATAATTTTTAGTCTGCCTTGATTGCCATCATTAAAAATGACAATTGCCTCATTTGTAGATATATCAACAATCTTTCTACCACAACCTAAAGTTTTTGGGCATAATTACCATATTAATGAGTTAATGGATTCATTATTATTTTGGGTTTTACCCCCTAGATATTTTTGTAGAAGTTTAGGTTGTGATAGATCATTAAACACAGGTTTTATGGCATCCATTACTGCCACTGACAATTTGTTAATGTGTCTAAAAGTTTCCACACTGCCCTATACTACTTGATTTTGATATTTACACCAAGAATTAGGACCTACGGGACAAAAACTGTGCAATGGTTCTTCGTCGCTTGAACATATATGGAAATATACAGCCCAAACAGCTTTTCGCATATCTGACAGGCATGTTTTATTTTGTCGGATTGCATTTCAATAGTACGTTGTAATCAAGTCGATCATTCTGTCGGTCAACCTTCCCTTTCCCCCAATCGACTTCCCATTACTGAGTTTGGAGCCCATTTGTTTTAATTTTCGTAAACGAGATCCCATTCTTTTTTGAACATGTCCAACACATTCAATTTTTGAAACTGTGATATCTTCTCCATACGGATTGGATGCAGTAATAGATGAGAATGTTTTCGAATCGCCATTCACGATGTAAGATGTATATCTCACAGAACGATGACTTAATGAATGCTGAAATATACGAACCATTCCCACAGTCTCCATCATGCCAGCTGAACCATTGTGGTTTTTCAAACATTCTTTAACGTGGAGAATTTTCCACTTTTTGTAAGCAGGTGACCATTTTCTTCGTTTCCAAGAATCACATCCTTTACAGAAAGAAGACATCACTTCCGCATCAATACATTTTACTGTTTTGTCTCCTATAACAGCATACACACCAACACGAGAAGAATAGCCACGGGTTTTCCACGTTCCATCTCCACTAATTATTATATCGGAAGAATTTGTCAAAGTTACCTCTTCCAAAGCTGCACTTTGCATTGAAGCTTCTGCAACTTCTTTACTACACAACTGTAGTTTGTTTATAATGTTATTATAGGATTTTTCAGCAACTGGAGGAGGAAAGTCCATGACACCACAGAACGTTGTCATTGCTGCATGACCCTGTCCAATTGTCCTCATTGCGTATACAAAACGTCTGTTTATTTCTGGAATATTTTTTCTTTTACCCAGCATTTTTGAATTTCTAAACGAACACAAGTCTTTACAGTTCTTGCATTCAATCGAAAAAACACTAGACAAACCTCTAACACATTTTTCTGATAGTTTAATATCACCACATTTTTTGCAAGTTTTGAATGTTTGTAAACATGATAGTTTTATCAAACACTCTATAGCCGTCAAAACCGTCATCATGTTCAATAAAAGATGAATCAACATCTTGCAGCCGAATCTTTTTTCCATATGCACTGTTGTTTAGTGATTCATCCACACTGTGTACAGCTTTGCATCTCGTATGCATATTACCAGTAAACTTCCTTTTCTTAGGACGTTTACCAGATGGTCTTTTGGCAGATTCAATCAAATTCATAATTCAAAAGTTTATAAAAAAATATTTTTCCTAAAACTTATCTTAGAATAAGATACGGTATGAAAATCAAAAGCGAGCGAGTATAAATTCAAGATTGACTTTATCAAAACAAAGTAGAAGTAGAAGTTCATAAAGTTAGTAGAAGTTGTAGTTAATATTCAGAACAACAATAATAATATTTGAGGCTTAGATTCAAGCATTTGATAATAATTAGAATGAAAATATTAGAAACGGAGAAACGCAGCTGTCACCAACGACATGACAGCTGTCAACCTGGAGTCAAAATGTAAACAATATTTAAATTACCTTTTCTACTCTTTTTATTTTCTTAATAACGTCCGTTCTATTGGGAATATCTGCATGCGGTTTCTTTTAGAACACTCAGAAAAGTTTACTCTATAAAATAAAATAATAAAAAAAATTACCCGGAAATTTTAAAAGGTATATGACCCCTTAATTGATCATTTTAATAATATTTGATGATATTAATATATTACGTTTCGTATTTTAGTATAAATTTTCTAAATAATAGAATGGTTGTTGGTAATCATATTATCTTGTATTAATAAGGAATGTAGATTATAAGAAGACATACGTAGTTATGAGAAGATAGTTTTGCTTTACTCAAGAAGACTACTTTTGAAGAACGACAAAATTTCTGCATCACTTTGTGCATGTGACTATATATTATTTTACACAAAATAACAATTCCTCAAAAATATAATGATGAAAATTCAGAACATTTCTGAAACTTTTCATCATTGTTTATGATTCAAAAAATAATTTATTCAAAATTAGCTATGTTATCCATCCGCGCTGTGATATATTTCATGATAATGAGGAACTATATATATAAAGAGAGAGAGAGAGATAGAAAGATATAGATATAGATATATATAGTCTTTGTTATTGATATTTTAGTCCCACCGTTTTATTCGAATACAGTTTATATTTCTCACCTCTTGATTTAAAATGAAAATGACTTCACTTGGTAAAATCTGTGTGTGTAATACAACTTATTTATGCCCTAAGAATTTACCCCTTTCAATTTTTGCAAAATTTGTTTCTACAGAACTTCTACTCAACAAAAGAATTACACTGGTCAAATTTCAAGCATAAATACATCGAATTAAATGAGCAGGTCACATTGTCAGAATGAATGAAGACATCATCTATAAAAAAAAAGTATGCAATTCTCAAACAATTGGCCCATGAAGAAAGGGATGGCCAACTCTTAGAGGGATTGATAGTCTGGAAAAATATTTTCTAGTTTTGAGAACTTGGAATTGGAGAACACTAGCAGGAAGAAGGCTTGACTGGAAAAAGCATCTTGCCAAGCCCTCCCCCCGGGTTGTCGATCAACTGAGGAAGGAAGAAAATTTCAAGTATTCCCGTGCATTAGTAAAAAAAGCGGTAATTTTTTATTTACAACCGTACCAAATCCCCTCTGTTGGGAGTCGATTTCCTACAAGTCCGTTTGCATTGCCAGATCGTGAGATTCTTTTAAGGTATCCGAACACGTTCGGAGTACTTTTTGACAAAATAACATATTTAAACATTATAAAGGCTTTTTTAGGCCTCAATACCAATAAATACTAATATTTAACTAACAATATTTAAAATAAATTGCCTCAATTTACAAAAATCACAATTTAAAGTGAACTTTTAGCAATATTTTTGTAAAACCTCAAAGCAATTAGAGAAAAAAGTAATGAACTTATATTAGTAAAAGTATTACTCAAATAAATTAGATACATTTATCTAAAGAATGTACTAAAATTTTAATGTTTTATTATAATTTGAAAATTTTAGAGCCAGTTGAGAAAACCTTATAAGAAAAGTCACATTCTTTATGAGACTATTACTTACATAACAGGCCCTAACTCAAAAAGTATTCATACAATAAGAAATATTTCAGTACATTCTCTGGAAAATAGCATAAATATCAGGTTCGAAAAAGTTTTATAGAAATGCATTTGTAATATTTTGAGTTATCAGACTCGCCATGATAGATTTTGAACAATTTAAATGTCTAATTCTGGAATATCAAAGACCCCCTTCTGGTTTTTCTAAATTTATAAAAGTGATTGTAGCTTGGCCTTTATGTAGCGTAGAATGAAAACAAAGTATGTTTTGTAAAGCCAAAAGATAGATCTATTTAATGAAATAAAAAAACAAATATATCTGTCGACTGAATTTGATTATTTTAAACGTGTTCGAATGCAATTAAATAATCGTGTTCCATCGGATTGGTTGCTTTTCTATCCACCCCCTAATACGTCATTTTTGTTTTTCCGAATTACCCAATTAATGACAGGAGAGAAAAAGAGTAATTAATAATAAATGACTTACTCGTAAAAGTGCTCTCAATCACACTCATTGCCATAAAAATTGCCAAGAAAGCGTTGTCTGAATAAGAAAAAAATTTAAATACGAAAGTACAACTTTGATATATGTAAGTGATTTAAAAATCAAAGCAAAATGATCATTTATTGTAAAAAAAATACAAATTACTCGGTGTTTGAGAACATTGTGGAGCCTTCTATAGCCCGACTGCAGGGTGTGATACAGTTGAGTATTGAAATGTAGAATTCCCGTATGATGTCCTACGGCCTCTCGTCCCACAGTTGCTGTAAACACATCTCTAATTCGACGAAAATCACAGGCTGTAAATTTTAATGTCCTAAAGGATCAAAGATATGCTCAATTGGTGACAAATCTGGGGATCGAGCAGGAATGGAAATAATGGATATGTGATGGATATGTGTGTCATTCCTGTGGAACCCTTGCGTTGATAAGATGAGCATTTTCCTGTTGAAAAAGGACTCATAGGAACTTTCTCATTCATGGCAACATATGCGGCTTAAGAATGGCCCGGACGTACCTCTGAGCTTCCTCGGCGTCATGGATCAATTTTAAGGGTGATCATCTATTGTATGTGATGGCATCCCATGACATCACACGAGTTATGAGACCGTTATGCTGCTGTATAGCCAAGACATTATTGAGATATTCACCTTGGGAACCCTATACACGTTTACGATTGTTATCACTGTCAACCTTTCATCTGGATCGTTGAAGACGACCAGATCCAATTCCGTTGTAGTCCAATCAATTCCAGAGGGACACCGCTCCAAACGACATGACGGTAAGTGTTGTCAATGATAGTACACATTATAGGCACCGCACTAGTAATGGTTTTTCAGCCTAGCATTGGTAGAGACTGACAGAGAGGCATGTAGTGAAAATGCTGCTTGTGTATGAATGGCTTACAATGAGACAGTTGGAAGTAATGCTCGCGTAATGTATGACGAGTCTGTCACCTTGAGTATTAGTCTGATGAGAGTGTCCTTGGGCCTGGTCGTCATGTAAAAGATTTCCCTATTCTCCATTTGTCCCGACACATCTTCACAGTGAGGTCAGAACGGTACATGTGGCGCCGTATCCAACGAGTTGACTGAACACCCGATTTCCTTCATCCCTATGATTCGTCCGCTTTCAAACTCGGACATGTGCTGAAATTGTCACGGATGGTGGTGAAATGGCAACTCAAGGAAAACGTTTCACTTTGTAGCATATTAAATACAAGCAAACAAACTATGCTTATCAGTTTTATAATCAAAGTAAAACGTAGTTCAACGCCATCTGGTGAAATCACGCGATCCTCAATCGTGCTGTATTTTTAATAAGTTACAAATCTGCCTAAAACGTGCATTCAGGCCAAGTTTCGTAACAATGTCACACTTATTTCTTGGTTAGAAATTTTTTTATGGCAATGAGTGCATTAAAATTTTAAAAAAAGCCAGGTGGACTTAAGCTAGACTTTTAGGGATACATGATGTCTCTCTTCCCAATTGTATTGAAGCAACTATTATATCACGATTTGGGCAACGCAAGGAAGGATTATACGTTATTTTCCATTTGAATTTTTTAACAATGAATTTGCTTTTATTACTGAAGTTTACATGTCTTCAGGATAAAGTAACATAAAAATTTTAATTTAAACGTTATGTAAATGATTTTCAGATATTTATAAAATTCAAAATAAATATTCTACGACAGTAAATTTTAAGAATAGAAAAATAATTTTTCTCTCTCATTATCAAAGCTACCTACTTCTATTCAAGGAACAATTTAAATTACTCTTTATACTCCTCGACTGGTAACAATTCTTTAGATCATAAGTAATAAACAATACTGCTTTAGAAGAAAATCTAGGTTAAGACAAAGACTGTAAATATCAGGTAAGCAGAAGAAGAGTTTTTATGTCTTTCTCTTTCTCGTATCGTCCCTCGATTGAACGCAAATAAAAAGTAGTCTTGCCTACCTCTATTCCCAAAAGAGCTGTTAATACCATTCTTCTCTTAAAAGAAACATTAAATTTCTGAAAGGAAAGAAATCATTTATTTGTTTCCAGAAGTCTTAGATGTCTATGTAAGGTTTATCGGACTAAACTTTTCCGAGTAGGTTAGGATTTAATAGAATATTGGATGAATAATATATATATATATATATATATATATATATATATATATATATATATATATATATGTCAATTTGGTGGAATAGTAAAGTTTTTTTGAAAGCTAGTTTTTCACTACTAAGATTCCAAAAAAAATGAAGTCAATGTAGCAATATGATTTTTTCAAAATTTTGAATTCTGGAAAATAGATTTGAGAGAAACTATACATATAATAATACATATAACTTATTGGTTTACTTGTGAGTGTACATTGACAACTAGTCTATCATATATATACATATATATATATATATATATAATGTATCTTTCTTCAAAATATTTGTATACAGTTTACGGCAAAAATTATGTTCTTTTAAAACAAGCATTAAACATTGTTCGAATATTTATGTATTGATTAACATACAATGCGTAATGCTTGAAATAAATTTTAGACAATTCTCTAATTAAAAAAAATCATTAAATCCTTAGAATCAGTAAATACGTAACAGTTTTATTTCTATATGTCTACTGTTCTGTTCTATTTACATTTACTCTTATTTAAAATGGCATTGCGTACTTCGATTTTTCACATTCCAATTTGAAAAGAATAAAAAATTGATGTTTTGGAACTTTAGGAAATGTATTCTGACTCTCTCATATAATCTTTAAATTGTATTATGTACGAATTTTAGAAAAGCAATGTAGGTCAATCTATATTTTAGATCTAATTTATCTTCAATTATACAATTATTAGAATTAGTGTTAGAATTCTGCTTATATACTTAATTTTAATTTAAATTTGTATAAAACTTAATAAGCAACAATGTAAAAAAACTATATATTTATTCAACAAATTTAATCGGCAAGCATACGTTATCTTTAGTAAGAAGACAGATGCGTTATTGTTTGAGAAAACAATTTTTTACCAGTTTAAAAAAATTAAGTTGCAGTTAAAAACAGTATACAGAAGCAACTGTTTGTTATTTCAATCATTTCATTTTTTTTTGTTTTACAACATAATGAAAATTATATACACGCATCATTATTTTTGATTATTCAAAAAAAATTTTAAATTTCGCTTATGTTCAAATAGCTTTTTATTTAATAAAAAACGCAAGAATGAATTATCAAATTTTTTATCTTCTCACAATAAATATGTTTCTTTAACTTTTTAAAATTGTTACAAATCGCTGTACTGAAACATGATATTCATTTATTATTCATGTGCATGAAAATTGTGTAAAACGCATGATTTGTAAGCAAGGTAAAATGTTATGTTTTGAAAATTTTAAATTGTATAAGAAAAGAACTATTTTTAGCGCCCTAGTTTTTGTTATTTAATATCTTTATTGTTTAAGTTTTAAAACTTCTTTGTTTGAGATACACTGATATTTTAGCTATTTCCTCAAAAATTTCCCAATTATGAAACTTTTACAATTTTTGCAATTTTACTTTTTGAAACAGTTACTCCTGCTGACTAAATAAATTTAAAGACGTTCTTAATTCTTTCCATTGAAGACTCAGCATTACTTTCCGCTACAATCAATGTTCCATATTAATTGAAAAATATAAAAACATTTCTTCACTTTTAAATAATCAAACATATGTACAATGAAGATTACTGACAAATAGTAAATTTAAGTAAAATTATTTAACATTAATATTATGTTTTTTCTTAAAACATTTTTTGGCAAATGTTAAAACTATTACTGAATTTTACAAACATATCTGCTTAATAATGTAGGATTATTTTGGAAATAAAGTAAAAAACAATTATTCATATATAATGTTTTTATAAGTCAGCCATTTGTTAATTATTATGTTATATAAAAATTTATTGAATAGCTGCCTAATAAAATATTCTATTTTAAAAATAATTTAAACCTAAGGTTTATTTGTTCATTTAAGGTATCTGACTACGTACGGAACCATGGTTTTAAAAAAGCGCATAAATGGATAATTTGCATGATATTTAGTGTCACTTAGATTAGAATATATGTATAAATTTGTTTTAAGGACTTTTTGATAAAAAAATTACTTCAATTCAATATTTCGGCAAAAAATTAACTTAGAATAAACTTTTTCTAAAATGTTCTCGTTTTGTCAAAAATGCTTCTATTATTATAATAATTTTCCTGTATATAGCTCAGACTTCTGTAACTAGGCTCAAATAGGATTTTTGAAAAATTCGCATTATTTTCAGTTACAACCAATTAAAATAATTAATCAGCGTTTTTTTCTTAAAATTTCTTCCCTCTGTTATCTTAAAGAATGGATAAACCCATTTCCAAGTTATATATTTCAAAAATTCTAGTTGAGCCTCTGTACAGAGGTCTGAGCTACATACAGACAAAATATTATTATAATAGAATCATTTTTTAGAAAAGAAGAATATTTTGAAAGTGGGTCATTCTTTGTGAATTTTTGTCAAAATATTGTACTTAAATAAATTTTTACTGCAGTACTATTCTTAAAACAATTTTATATACATTTTCTAATCTAAGCGGCACTAAATATCATAAATATTATCCATTTAAACTCTTTTGCAAAACCACGTTTCCGAACGTGGTCGGGTACCTTAAAACTTAGAGAGCAACATTTTATTATCACTTTCAGTCGTAGGAAAAATGTATTTTATAAATTTTCGTTATGGGATAAATATTTTAATACGCAGCAATTACAAAATCAATATGTTGACTTGATTCATTTTAATCCCAAATCATTAGAAATAAGTGATCATAGTTGAAAAATGATGTCTGGCGTGGTCCATGTCAAATCTGGGTTCGAATTTAGGCGCCACTAAATAATTGATGTGTAGAGGGTATAATACTAGAGTTAAAATTTTCACGGTTCAGAATCTTCACGTTGATGAAATGTGGAAGAGCAAATGTGGTCCTCTCACTTGAATTTGGCTCAAAATTACTATACCAGTCAACAAAGGTTCACGTATTGCTTCTTAGAACAAAATTAATAAACAATCCATCATTATAGAAAAAATTGGAACTTTTGCTGAGAAAATTTAAAGTTATAGTCAAAAGTACAAAATAATTTTGTCACTATATTAAAATTAAAAAAAAATACGAAGAAGTCAAATTAAAATTCCTATCCAACTACGTTAATTTACTCTTTAGAATCAATATCTCATTCTGTTTCAATATTCATCATTTGTTTTTAATATTTTATTCGTATTTTTTAATTCTATGTATTTGCTATTTGAGTACAATACAGTCCTTGAAAAATATTAATTAAATAATTAAAAAAAGGAATTAAAAAAGAAATTAAAAATAATTGATTATTTAAAAAACTAGACAAAATGTTAGAAGATCAGTTTTGTAAGATCTTATCCATGGATAATTTTCTTTAAATGGTTCTTAATTAAATTTCTAAAAGTGTTATTAAGTAAAAAAAGTATTTTTTAAAAAAATGAACATTTTCTATGAAACAAACAGTGAATAACTCTGGCTATAAACATTCATTTTTATAAGAATGTATGAGAGTAATAACGAAGGCAAATTCAAAACGCATTCCAACGAAAGACTGAAATAGAACTAAAAAACTTAACAATATGCTAAACGTTTATTTTGAAATATTACTATATTTGTTAATATTATATATATATATATAGTATGTTTTTATCCTATATTTATTGGTAGCCAAGCCACAATTCTCAAATTGTGGGATGCGACCACTAGAAAGGCGTGATAACCCTACCTGGAGTCACAAACACATATCCGAAATTCGAAAATAAAAAAAAATTGTTTTAAGAAAATTACTGATTTAACTTAAAGGAAGGAAAACAAAATACAATCTGAAATAACAGAAAAAGTATGGATTTACCCTGATATAATGAATATATCAATGTATCAGTACTGCACAATATACTTGATACATATACTAAATAAGAACAAGTTTAAGAACTACACCCATGGGCTATATCTTGCAGAGAATAGGTTTTCAATGAAAGGTTTAAGGGGTGTTGGAAATCTAAAATCTTATTTTTTTGACAATTTGAGATTTTAACATTTTCAAATTGTATAGATTTTAACCTTTCTAAAAATACCTTACTTGAAGCTCTGGGGTATTTAGAAGCCTTTAAAATGTATTTTTAAATATTCGTTGAATTTGGGCCACGCCCATTTTCATGGCGAAAATTGTAAACAAATTACTTTGTTTTTGCTCAAAAGTGTAACGATTGATACAAACCAAAACATGTATCTTTTATTTTAAATTGAACCTTTTATTTTTTTTATTTCCCAGCCGATTAGAAGTATCACTGTATACATTAAAATCAATTTATCTCAAAACGTAAATTTTCATGTGCGATGTACCTTTTCTGAGAAACTACTGTTCACAGGTAAGTAAATTTTTTTATGAATTATTTATAATGATGTCTAATATATACTAAAATGAGCTTTTTGTAAAAAACTCAAAAATTTAATTTTTACAAATTTTTGAAGTAAAAAATGGGTCAAATTTTGCAATGTTTGATAAAATATTTCATAATTTCTTAAAAAATTCCAAATTAGCTAAAAGCTCATTTTAGCATAATAAGAGAGGTATACTTTAATAGTATGAAAAATTTCAAGCATGTACATAAACAGATTTTGAGAAAAGGTACATCGAAACAGCCAATTTAACATTGTCAGTATAGAGAGAGAGAGGTTTCCAACTCCCCTTAATATTAGAAATTGACACTATAAGTTCATTTTCAATATTTACATTTTATCTCTACCAATTTTAAATTAGAAAGAAAAAGTAATATAATACTTATCTAAATATCCTTAAATGTAACTTACTGAAAATATATATTACTTAAAACTAAATATACGAAATTCTGTACTTATCTTGATAATTTATACGGTTTATAATTAAGGTCGTATTGTAGCCCTAGAGTCTAAGTACAGCATATATGGGGGACTCAATACACTAAGTACATTACGAATTATTGTATGGTTAGGCCGGGTGGCGAGATGAAAATTATGATTGAAAATTGTGTCTCATATATTGAAAGTATGAGAAACATTGTAGTAAGTTAAACCAGCAATGGGAATATTGCATATAAATCAAAACCTAATCATTGTATACTGCCTGTACGTTTTACTAGTAGCTCTGTCGAGCATAATTAATCCTCAAAACATTTGGAATTAGTGTAATCAATATACATACTACACATTGTAATGCAACTTCGGGGTTTCTAAGCATTCCCTGAGTACACAATAATGATTATATTTCAAGCTCTTTGAACACATAAAAGAAAGTTATTCACATTATGTATTGAATCATTATAAAAAATAGCCATTGTAAATTAGTTAGCATTTTAAGAAAAGATGATAAATATATGATTATTGTTGGAAATTTTGAATCATTTTATACATCAGAAATTCCAAAGTGGACTCTCCAAATAAGTAAGACTCCTTTGTTTTACACTGCAACCCCACTTAGTAGAACTTTCTTAATTCGCAGCAATATTAAGATCTCAATGATTAAATTTTCATAATAAACTTATCAAACGCGCAATTCAGACCATTTACGAGAAGCAATTTAAGGCAGATCCTTAACCTTCTAATAAAGATTTTAATTAAAGACAATAAAATATTCTCTTTTAGTAGAAATTTTACAAGAAAATTAAATTTCATCGAGTTCAGTGAATTATATAATTAATAATTGTCACATATCAGCATGATAATTTTTTCAAATCATTATCGTCTATGAGTTTAAAGAGATCTTGGAAATAAAAGCCATGTACAGAAAAAAAAATGTTTGCTCTTCATAATTTTAAACATTTTATAGCTGTTTATGAATATTTTGGAATATTTTTATAAAACTATAGATGATATTTTGAAGATTCGATTGCAAATTCCTTCATATTTTGTAATATACGTATTTTAACCATTAATCAAATTTCCGAATTTTGTAGGATTTTAATACAATTTAGCTGTTTAAATATGTGTATGTTTGTGTGTTTATGTATATATATACGAACAGATTTATTATAACAAGAGACCTAAAATATACAAAATACCTAAAACATTTGTTTTTCAAACTCTAAATTATTGCAAATGGCAGAAAATAATATACGCAACAAAGCAAACAAAAATGTTCTAGAAGAAGTTTTATCATTGTATCACTGATTCCACCAAGTCCATGGCACTTAAAGTACTATCATGCGATAGAGTGTTCGAAAGTTAAACTAAAACCATTGATCTGGCATTGTGAGCTAAAGAGACAAAATCATAAATCAAATTTACAAGGTACAAATATATTCCCGGCAAGCTATTCTTTCTATGTAAATCTGCAGTATAAACCATCCTACTTCTTTATGACAAATGTACAAGTATATTTCTATGTTAGTTTGTTTTTGTTTCGGTGGGCACTTCCAAAAATTTGAATTTCTGCTTGTTGTATAAAGAGAAATCTTGTGTAATTTGTAACTCAAGTTTTGATTACTTGAATCATAGCTTGGTTTTATTACTGTAGATCTTCCAGGACTGAAATTTAACTATAGCTACTCGAAATTTGAACACGTAATGATAAATAGTTAATATTCAAAAATTAAAAAAAAATTATTCTTAAGAACAGCTATATATGCAAATGAAGAAGGAACTAAAGATGAACTGATATGTCAATCTAGTCCCGTTGCACTAGACAGACTGGATTGCACAAAATGTGGTTCAACCTTTATATTGCCGCGTAGATTAAACTACTGTGGAATTGGATACTCAAGTAAAATGATTACAACTCCCGCTGGTCACAATTCAAGACTTGATTCCACGAATTGAATAATTCTTTAGCTTTTATACTACATGGAAAGTTCCCAAGCTTTCCAGAACTCTATTCACAGTTAACTTTTATAAATACAATTACAAATAATAATAATAAAAGCACGAGTGAAAGAAAGAATTACAGTAAAAATAACCACGAGACATAGAAACTAAAAACAATACCAAAAAAAAGTTATTTTTGGCAAGTCGCTTGCAGCCGGGCTCATAATCCCGAGAAGAAAATCGTATCCTTCGCAATCCAAGTGATCTATTTTGGCTACAATATAGAGTGGTGGCCAAAATTGTGGACACGTTTTTAAATTATTAGGTATTTTAAGTCTGTATGCTTATAGAAAACTTCATCTTCCACGAAATGATAAGTATTTTATATCATTTTAAAGGGAATTTAATACTGAATTCAATACAGGAAACAAAAATCGTATATTTAAAACGCAAAAAGAACGTATGCTGCAATAACTGTTGATATACATTAGATATTGATAATAGCAGTGAGTTATGAGAATTTAGTGAGGTTGCATTTAATTCTTATTTCTGCTTTACATCGATGTTTCACTGGGCTGAAAATAGTTTTAAGCTCTTCTTTGATTAATACATGATGACGGAAACGGATTACACCTTCAATTAGTTCTTTTTTCTTTCATTGGCACCTCATTCGGACCAGAGTTTTTAAAAGCCACTGCAAGTTTTCAATAGGATTAAGGTCAGGACTGTTTTTTTAGCCAGGATAACAGTGCTATTTAGTCAAAAAACAATGACGTCAAATAAAAGAGTAGATTGAACACATGTGTGACGAGAAAATTGTATGTCCTTTGTCAAATTTACATAAAAGGTGGGTAGTTTAGTGACTACATCTGGAGACTGAGAGTTTTGTTCAAGATGTCAGGAGACAAATTTAATAAGAAAAAGCAGCAGGAAATGGCCTAAAAAGGTGCTCCTCATTTGCTGATGACAGAAGAACAAAATACTATGTTTCAGGGATAAGAGAATTGCATAAACATCCAGCATAAGTTATCTGAGTGATGCTGGTGTTTCTGTCAGTTCAAAAACAATCAGGAGTAGATTAGTAGATGTAAGACTAAAAGGTAGAATTCCACGAAAAAAGCCGTATCTCAATTTACGGCAGCGCTAAAAGGGACTACAGTGGGCAATGATACACATTAATTGGACAAATGATTATTGGTCACAAGTTATATAGAGGAATGAAACTAAAATATCGTTATTCGTTAGTGTAAGCCTAAAATATGTAAGACTCAAAATAGCAGAAATGCTACATCCTGACTGCATCCGGGAAACTGTGAAGTATCTACATAGTTTGATCACTTAGTCATGAATATCAGCAGATGGTATCGGTCGCCTTCATACCATCGATGGATCACTGAATGTCATAAAATACATTGACACCATTCTAGAACCCAAACTTCTCCTTCCATCAGAGATCTATTTACCAACAATGCTTCATTTATTTTTCAGCAAGATTCTGCTCCTTGTCACACAGTAAAGTAAAGAAAAGGCTGGTATCGTTCTAAGATCATTGAGTTCTTGTCTTGGACAAGAGACAGTCTAGGGAAAAACTGATACGAATATACAAACCTCAAAGGTTTTGTCGTTTAAAACCATCTGGAAGTAGTAGACAAAAAAGTTATAATCCATAGTTATGCTCAGTAAAAGTTTGTTTTGAAAAAACTAAACATTATATTTGAAAAATCTCACTTCAGTACAAATATAAATGTATGTTAGTATACAGACAGGTTTTTAAATTTTAGTATTCAAAAATTTCTCAATAAAGGTTCATAATGTTAGCCAAAGTCCGATGCCCTTTGTAGTTGCCCTCGAATACACAAAAATGCATATATTTCTTGTATAAAAGTATAAAATAATTTTTGTTTGGCTGTTTTAGAAGTCATTTGTCCAATTTAGAGGAATTGTTGTGGTATGATACTTTTAGAAATTATGTTTGCATGGGAACATACAAAAAACTTATGAAACCTTTCGAAATGTCGTATAATCATGTATTCCCGAATACAATCTGTTACATATTGATACATTTTTATATTATATATTTTATTACATTTGCATTATGGTCACCTTTGATGAGAGTAAAGCATTGAAGCTGAAAATTCTTCATATATTGATACAGAATTTTAGTGAATATGACGTAGATGCTACAAAATGTCTCCTAACACAAAAACTGAAAAATACTGTATATGTATTTTCGGGGTAATTTAAGTAAAGTAGGAAACAAAAACGTCTTAAAAATTGAGAAGAATCTGCTTAAGAAAATAAGGCAAATGCAGGTGGCAACTCATATTTTTTTAGATGAACTGGCATTTTATATTCAAAATGCAATTTTCTCAAAATATTGGGATCAAAACTGCTTGTACCCTCTTCTAAAAATCCACTCTATGAATGAACTTGCAATTTTTACTTCATATTACTGATATGTAACTATATATACTGAAGTGAGCCATTATAGGTATTCCCCACACACAAATATTTGGTTAGGTACCAGATATCGTAATAAAAAATATTTTTCAAAAAATGCATAGTGATATTTTTACGTTGCATACTATTGAAATAAATAAAGAATATATTTGAAAAGTCTCACTTTAGTATAAATATGGAAGTCTAATTGAGATAAAACAAAATTTAAAGTCTTTACATTTAACAGTTTCTGAGAAAAAGGTACATAAAAAAGCTCAATTTAACATTGTTGGTATAAAGGGTAACGACTTACCTTAAAAGTACATTTTATTTAATAATCTTGTGTTGTCAGTCAAGAAACAAGAAATAAATTGTTAAATAATAAAAGATTCATAATTCTCTCTGAACTTTATCTATAAAACACACACACAAGCAATATATCACATAATTCCAACTCATTCACTCACTACTTCAAGATGGTACTTTGAAGTCCATATCAGTTCCCAACTAATGTTTTGAAGGTAGCAAGCGGCAGCAGATTAATTTGCTCAAGACAATCATTGTTGAAACCAGAGAATGAGAAACCTGGACATATATGCCTGATATTTCCGTAGTCCTCGAAATGTTGTCCAAACCAATTAGCTGCAGAGTCTTATTCCAGCTTATTGTAAATGATATGCTATTTCACGCTTAAAATTTCAATTATCAAATCGAATACCGGAATTATGAATAAATACTTCCTTTTGCTTACACACAAAATTAAACAATACCTTAAATTAAGTAGTATGTTTATATCAATTCAGGCAAACAGCGTATTTACTCGAATTTAAGCCACTATGGATTCTAACCACACCGCAAAATCTCAACTCATTTCCGAGAAAAAAAATAATACGATAGGGTAAAATGGTTTTTCAATATTTACAAAATTAAAAAAATAATTTCAATGAGAAGTAACAAGAATAGATTAATTAATTTACTTTACCAGTATTAAGAATTTAGATTATATTCTCAAACTTTCAATATTTGCGACTCAATATTCAATCATAAATTTCTTGGCTCCCCTCTCCCTACTTAAACCTCTTAAGTGACACCAGCGTATATATACGTCTCACTCAACGGGTACGTTAAATGCCACGGAGGTATAGACACGTTTTTTTCGAAAGTACGGTGTTTTTGAGCACTGTTATCCATAAAATTATTCCAAAGGATTTAGAATGCAATAAAAGGACCTTAACAGTATTTACGAAGAATTTGCGTATTATGATGAATGTTAATTTTCGTATATAATTTTATATATGACTAGCGCATGGGGGCATAAATAATTATTAAACTTAGTATTTTTAAATTACTTTACTTAGCTCTTAACTCATTACTTAATTATGTTCTTAACATCATTTTTAAATTATTTATAAATACATTAAGCAGTACTGATATATTTATAAGTGTATTATATCAATGTAAATGTTAATTTTACTTTTTATTATGTCAGAATGTATTTTGTTTATTTACTTTTAGTAAATTAATAATTCTTTTAATAATCTTCGGTTTTAGAATTTTCAATAAGCTCACGCCCCCTTGTAGAGTTATCACGCCCCCTAGTGGGGTGTGCCCCACAGTTTGAGAAACCCTGCTCTAAACGTCAGCATCATATTTAATTTCTCGGATTGAACGATATTTTTTGCCTTAGATTCTAAGCTACCCTACATTTTCAGTACCATTAATATAGAGAAAAAATGTCGGCTTGTATTTAAAAAATACGGTAATTATATATATATAGTTTTTTAAGTTGTTTTAGAATTTGAATTTTTTATATTTTTTGTTTGAGTTCAATTTCGACAAATAAAAACGGTCAAAGTATTCTATTGAAAAATTATAGGCTTTGAAATGTGTTTTAATTATGATTGAAGAATATATCTCAAACAGTGATTCTGAAAATCCCAGACACGTTTCTTTGTTACAGTCGAACATTTTCAAAATGTAGATCCAGATCTGAATTAAAGAGAAGCAAATGAATTGTAATATTTATTTAACTGAAAGCAGTTATTCTAATTTAAAAGTATGATTGAATACTAGATAATTGAAATTTACAAGCAGATGCGTTGGAGGGAATACAATCATTTTAGGTATATGCGTATTAACACTTTATAAATATCAAATTGTATTTGTTTTATATATCGAATGCATAATGGAATAAATAGAGTATATTAAAATATTATCTTAGAAGACTGTTTAAATCTGTTTAAAAAATTCAGTTCTAATTCAAAATCTCTCTTTTCATATTTTACTTTTAGAAAAGCTGAAAGATTATTATGTATTTGAGTAATATCGTATCAAAAAAAATGCTACAGGGAAACAAAATATTATGTAAATATATTGAACAAAAATGAATATTTAACAAAATCACAATAAACAAAAACTTATTTTTATAAAACAGAAAATATCCTTGCCGAGTTTGTCGAGATAGATTCATTGCCGATTACTCCTTATTTGTATACTTGATATGGTAGCTTGAAAATAAAAAAAAGTAGGGCTATAATAAAATTATGTATGAAATTTTAATACAAAGTAATAAACAAATGCGATTTTATATATCATTTAAAGAAAACAGAGGAAAATATCATTATAGCATTTACTTAAAACTGAATCTATTTCTTTCAGAATTGATTAGTTAGATAAAGTAAAGCAAAACAATACAAATGATTAAAAGAATAAGATCTAAAAAAAGATTATTATTAAAATCATGTTCGACTTTTTAAGAAATAATCATCATCAAGTAATCATTTAAATATTCGTAAACTGGTAAATGTGTTTGGTTCCCATGAAAACATTTCCAATTTAAGATTTCTTTTGAAACCATCGATTTAAAACTGAGTGTGTGTGTGGGAAACAATATCAGTTTAACAAGGAAAAACGTGCAAAAATAAAACAAATTTAATTTGCTAAAAATTATGAAACTATTATAAAAAACTTTTTTCTGAACCAAAATGTAAACATTAAAGTTGTTTTATAATCAATTTATTCTTTTATTTTGCTGTGAATTATTGATTGAAGCAATGGAAATAAAAGGAAAATGTAAGAGATGTATGTAAATAAATCAACATGATACTCGTTTCCTCGACTCTCTCAGCATGATTTGTCAAAAAAAAAAGGAAATTATATAAATAAATTAATGTCTGAAACGAATATTTATGTGAAATATGTAAAAATCATACATAAAAAAGGTCTCTCAATGTCTTCCTATATCGTAAATACAAAAGAAAATAGTGTAAAAAAGTTTAGAAGTATTTAATATCTCTGTAAAAGTGTTCAGTACTTTTAATTAATCATGTTGACTCGACAAAACTTATAATAATTACCACTGGAATTTAACAGTTTAGAACTAATATGTGAAAATGAAAACAATACAATTCGCATTAAAAGCAATTATAAAAAAATATTCTCAGTAAATATATGTTTCACAAAGAAAACCATTATTTCAGAAAATTGACTAAATAAATAACATTTCGAAAATTATCCTTCTGACAAAAAAGTTTGAAAACTGTTTAAGTTTCTGGTTGACTGTAATATTTTTCTTGATTTCTAATCTTCAGTCTGAGTAAATAATTTTATTATTTAATTGATTTTTTTTATATTTCCATTGAATAGCCACTATTATTTAAAGGACGATTTTGCATGCAATTATTACAATTTTTATCATAATAATGCAACAGAAAATAATATTAACATAGCAAACATCCAGATATAAATTATTTACACTAACAAGATAAAATTAAGCATTAGTTGCACACAATTCTTCAAAAAATGAACACACACGAATAATCCCACTCAGCATTTGTAAAGAAATAATAGATAAAATGCTTCCGTGCTAAATTTTTCATTTTCATTCATTAATCTTGTAGAAAAATAGCTAAAATATTTTATTGAACTAATTTTAGACTAAACATTTGTAAATCATAAAGTTTGTTATAGAAACTTCGCTTCAATGAAGAATATAATAGTTTTCTTTTTCCTGCTTATACCAGAAAAGTAAATTTATCGAAGTACATTTCCATCAACTTAAACTGCCAAAAACATTAAGTTTTCGACAATTTTGAAACCACTTCTTTTTATATCCCCATTCATCCAATAAGATCAACGGAAAACGTTTTGTCTAGGAAAAAAATTGATACACGTGAAATATTCAGTCTATCCTTAACTTTTGTCTTTCATCTCCTTTGTCCTCGTTTGCGTTTTTTTTTATGGTTTTCTTAGACGAACAGCCAATTGAACTTTCAAAAGGCTTACAAATCTGGTAGTAAATAACTGTGACGTTTATCCATGCTTTAAAATAGTGTTGGCACACCATTATTTGATATCAGCCAGTTCAAACGGTCACATACAGCTATATTTCAGATTCATACATTCGCTGAAATTTAAATACATAGAATAAGAAAAATTACATTTACAACAAGAATTCTTCTCTTAATGGATTCAAAACAGAATCAATTTGTTTCTATATATTTAACATTTTTTTCAATCTTTGCGAAAATTCTATTGGCAAGCTAAATCTCATATTACGATTGAGCAAAATTTTGTGTCCATTGAATTTCATTTGATTTGAAAATAATTTAAGAACCACTCTGAAGAAACACTTTATTTAATGGCAACGTATCTCGCAATTTTGAAACACGCTCAAATTACTGGAACGAATTCCCAGTTTGAATCCCATTCTCCAAAATTCCACACCCCGCAAAAGAAGGATTTTGATTTTCGACAAATTTAACATGCATCAACCCTTCTATACTGCGGATCTTTAGTGGCATTTGTTCAATGATAGAAGGTTTGTTATAATAATATAATTTTAATTCCAATGCAGATTCTTAAAGTTAAAAATTTAATAGCCAATATACTGTTTACATTTGCTTGTCTAATAGTATTTTGTAGCTATTTGCTTCAGTTTTTGTTTGCTACACAATTAATAATTTCAGAATATTGTACGGGCTTACCTGATTCGCTTAAATTACGAAAATAATGTAATGAATTATCTAAATACGTTTTTTTCTGCTATGTTCAAATATGTTTGTAGATATTTTTTTTATAAATAGCACTTTATCATTCTTAAGCAATGAACACGCTTTTTCTTAGAAGAGTTAATCTGTATATCATTAAATCTAACATTTTTGCAACAATCAGTCACATAGAAGTTTTATAAGCATTAGTTTTCACAAAGCATGTAATTTAATAAAAAATAATATTCAGGAACAAAAATAATAATGTAACACAATTTAACAATTTTTTGTACGAGAGTTGTTATATATCATCCGTAATATAAATATATATAAATATGTATAAATTCAAAATTTTACGGAAATTGAGCGATCCAAACACGATTTGGTGGATGCATTTTGTGTTCAAGTTTAATAACAATAAAATGAACATTTTGCGTCTAATATAGTTATTTTTATTAAGGGGTCATATACCTTTTAAAATTTCCGGGAAATCGATTTTTTTATTATTTTATTTTATAGAGTAAACCTTTCTGAGTGTTCTAAAAGAAACCGCATGCAGATATTCCCAATAGAACGGACGTTATTAAGAAAATAAAAAGAGTAGAAAAGGCGATTTACATATTGTTTACATTTTGGCTCCAGGGTGACAGCTGTCATGTCGCTGGTGACAGCTGCGTTTCTCTGTTTCTAATATTTTCATTCTAATTATTATCAAATGCTTGAATCTAAGCCTCAAATATTATTATTGTTGTTCTGAATATTAACTACAACTTCTACTAACTTTATGAACTTCTACTTCTACTTTGTTTTGATAAAGTCAATCTTGAATTTATACTCGCTCGCTTTTGATTTTCATACCGTGTCTTATTCTAAGATAAGTTTTAGGAAAAATATTTTTTTAATAAACTTTTGAATTATGAATTCGATTGAATCTGCCAAAAGACCATCTGGTAAACGTCCTAAGAAAAGGAAGTTTAATGGTAATATGCATACGAGATGCAAAGCTGTACACAGTGTGGATGAATCACTAAACAACAGTGCATCTGGAAAAAAGAATTCGGCTGCAAGATGTAGATTCATCTTTTATTGAAAATGATGACGGTTTTGATGGCTATATAGTGTTTGATAAAACTATCATGTTTACAAACATTCAAAACTTTGCTTCTTGCAAAAAATGTGGTGATATTAAACTATCAGAAAAATGTGTTAGAGGTTTGTCTAGTGTTTTTTCGATTGAATGCAAGAACTGTAAAGACTTGTGTTCGTTTAGAAATTCAAAAATGCTGGGTAAAAGAAAAAATATTCCAGAACTAAACAGACGTTTTGTATACGCAATGAGGACAAATGAACAGGGTCATGCAGCAATGACAACTTTCTGTGGTGTCATGGACTTTCCTCCTCCAGTTGCTGAAAAATCCTATAATAACATTATAAACAAACTACAGTTGTGTAGTAAAGAAGTTGCAGAAGCTTCAATGCAAAGTGCAGCTTTGGAAGAGGTAACTTTGACAAATTCTTCCGATATAATAATTAGTGGAGATGGAACGTGGAAAACCCGTGGCTATTCTTCTCGTGTTGGTGTGTGTGCTGTTATAGGAGACAAAACAGGAAAGTGTATTGATGCGGAAGTGATGTCTTTTTCTGTAAAGGATGTGATTCTTGGAAACGAAGAAAATGGTCACCTGCTTACAAAAAGTGGAAAATTCTCCACGTTAAAGAATGTTTGAAGAACCACAATGGTTCAGCTGGCATGATGGAGACTGTGGGAATGGTACGTATATTTCAGCATTCAATAAGTCATTGTTCTGTGAGATATACATCTTACATCGAGAATGGCGATTCGAAAACATTCTCATCTATTACTGCATCCAATCCGTATGGAGAAGATATCACAGTTTCAAAAATTGAATGCGTTGGACATGTTCAAAAAAGAATGGGATCTCGTTTACGAAAATTAAAACAAATGGGCTCCAAACTCAGTGATGGGAAGTCGATTGGGGAAAGGGAAGGTTGACCGACAGAATGATCGACTTGATTACAACGTACTATTGAAATGCAATCCGACAAATAAAACATGCCTGTCAGATATGCGAAATGCTGTTTGGGCTGTATATTTCCATATAAGTTCAAGCGACGAAGAATCATTGCATAGTTTTTGTCCCGTAGGTCCTAATTCTTGGTGTAAATATCAAAATCAAGTAGTAGAGGGCGGTGTGGAAACTTTTAGACACAGTAACAAATTGCCAGTGGCAGTAACGGATGCCATAAAACCTGTGTTTAATGATCTATCACAACCTAAACTTCTACAAAAATGTCTAGGGGGTAAAACCCAAAATAATAATGAATCCATTAACTCATTAATATGGAAATTATGCCCAAAAACTTTATGTTGTGGTAGAAAGATTGTTGATATATCTACAAATGAGGCAATTGTTATTTTTAATGATGGCAATCAAGGCAGACTAAAAATTATGCAATCTCTTGGTCTGACTGTTGGTCAATTTGCACATAAATTTGTTACACTTGTAGATATAAAAAGAATTCAGACTGCAGAAGTACATTTTAATCTCCGCACAAAAGAAGTACGACAGGCTAAAAGAATGCAATTTAAAACTACTTGTAAGAAATTAACTGAAAAGAGGGAACATCATATGCATGTGGCGAATTTTAGCATTTTAGGATCATAGTAATACACTGCATTCATATCACAAATTATTTAATATTTATAATAAGTAGTTGTTAATTAAGGTATTGATTGTTTTTAAGTAATATTTATAAATTTTTAACTTTATTTTGGAGAAATGAATCACTTTGTTGCATTTTGATTATTTTGTAGCTTTTGATATCGTTTCGATGCTTGTACTGCATTGGTATAATATATGTTTTTAGTTATAATAATTTTAATAAATTGAAGTTTATTGACTAAAAAAAACTTCACATTAGTTTTAATTTAAATTTAGTTGTTGTTTGAGTAACCAGAATAATATATATATAAAACTGTGGTAAATTTTACGTTTGATGTCAATTTTCTCAGAACGTCATTTTTACTCATTACGCGCATGATATTTTCAAAACCGTTTCATGGAAAATGATAAAATTTTTACTGGAGATTCTGATCATATCTGTACTTAAAATAACGAACCAGTTTAAATTTTTGGTAAAATCCTAGGATGACCCACTGCTGTTTTTGGCGCCAAAAGTTTTCGCCAAAAAGCGCCAAATTGAAGGTTTCAAAAGGCGTCACTGACGGAAAACTCTTGGGAAGCGCATGCGTCAGCGGAGGGGGAGAAGGGGGGATGAAATGGGCGTTTCGCAAAGATGAAATCGAATAAATACATTGAATTAATCATTATATAAAGAAAAACGGAGAAAGCAATGAAATTCATTTTAAAAGTATTCTAAAACCAGTGTGTACAACATGGTTTACATTTTTAAAAAAGGACGAAAGGGGCGTTTCGCAAAGATAAAATCGAAGAAATACATGAAATCAATTTTAAAAAATGTTAAAAAGCACTTACCTTACGCTTGCATTTCGTCATGATCTGTTGGTGGATACACCCCTTGCGATGGATGCAAGGAATTTATAAAATTCTCATTCACCAACTTGTGATCGTAAGATCGCCGCCACATGTCTTATTAACTTTGTCATATTCTTATTAACTTTCAAGTCATTCATCACGAACTCATTCATGCTCTTGCCAAACCAATATCTCGTCAAACGCAAGATAATAGTTATAGCAAGTTTGCTTTCGCTAAACCAAGTGCCCTTTTCACACTCCGAACAACGTCGTGGCGATTATCTTTCGACTGGTTGCGGCAACGCCATTCGTAGCCGTCAACCGTTCCCTTTCGCTTTTTGCAAACGCATTTTTTTTTACACCTCGAACATTCATAACGAGAAGCAATTAAATTAGCTTTCATACACCATTCTAACGTCTTTCTTTTTCCCTTATGTGCCCAGGAGCACAAAGAAACCTATCGTAGCCTCACTTTAAAGTAGTGTTTCTTTCACACGCCATTCTTAACAACCTCCAGCGAAGTCAAATGTCAAAATGACGTTTTTTCGAAAAAAGGCGAAAAATGTTGCACTTTTTTAGGGTTGCCATTTTTCGGTGATTTGAAAATCCAAATTTTTGATGAAATGGAAAGGTTACCATATTGTAACCTTTATCGCTCAAAATTGGCGACAAAAAATTTGGCGACCAAAAGTGGGTCCTCCTAGGATTCAACCGAATTTTTAATGAAAAAATTAAAATTACAATTATAAAATAGCAAAAAAATTTTAAAAATTTTAAAGTTAAATTTTAAATTGTTATAGTTTACTAAAATTTTTAAATCAGTGTTTCATGCTTCGTCATTTTAAAGATAACACAATTTCCAACACTGAGCAAAAATTTCATCAAAAATATTATTAACTTTTTATAAAGCTGCGCGTAATGCATATCACTTGCGAAAAGAAAACAAAAAATTTCTTTTGTAATTATCGAATTAAAAAGCACTGTGTTTGTTGGTTATGTTTTAAGTAAAGTAATATCTATTTGTTTATTCCTCCAAAATTTACATTCCAGGAAACAATAATAAAAATTATAGAGCTTTAAAGAGCTCACTATTTTTAACCATTTTCAACTTTTTAAAAGGTATGTGACCCCTTAAAAAAAGGTAAATATAATCTTGATTTACGCTATTTAATTATATTCGAATAGCTTTGGATTTAGAAGCATAAAAGTACCAAAAGAAATAAAATGCATTAAACATTAGATTTTGAATCTTGATAATGTAGAATTCGCAGTGAAATTTCCCAAATATGAATATATACTTAAGGAACTTGAACATAACATACAGGTGTCGCAGGATTATTGGGACAAACTTTAAGAGGAGTTAGGGGACATCACAAGGATTCAGATTGGCATAGCAACCCATGTTTGGAAACATGGGTTCATCTTCGTTCGGTGCTAATTGAGGTTGTTCACAAGAGAATTGAAGGAAACAGATCTGCATAACCCCAGTCATTTGATGTATCAACACCCTTAGAGGAGTATGTGACGTTTCACAAACACCGAGCTTGTAGATATGCATCTGCTTTACGGATGTGCAGACGGAAATGTACAAGCAGCAGAAAGGTTGTATCGCGAAAGGTACCCTCAGAGAGATGTACCGGACTGCCGAATGGTTTCTTTCATTGCAACAAAATGTGTATGAATACGGATCATTACGAGATAAAAAGCATAGTATGGGTGGACCATGAGTGACTTGAACTTCCAGTATAGATCAAAATGTGTTGGATACCGTTCGGAGAATTCCGAGTCCAGCCGGGTGAGAAGTCACTGCTGCCGTAAGAGGATCTCGAAGTAGTCCTTACTGTGTTTAGCAACTTGAAGCAAACCATTTCATTCATATCACCTTCATGTACTGTCACAAATTGTAATACAAATTAGTAAACATCCGATGTTTCGGGGTATCTTTCTGGAAGTACCTTTCATAATACAATCTTTCTGCTGCTCGTGCATTTCCATCTGCAATCCGTAAATCAGGTGCATAGCGGTCAGATAGGTGATTGTGAAACGTTCCATACTCCTCAACGAGCGATGGCAGTTGAAATAACTAATACAAGTTTGTTTCCATCAATGTTCTTGTGAACAATGTCACCTACTACCGAACGAAGAGGTTTTGACCATGGGTTGCTATGCAGTTCAGAAATCTGTTGTTGTTCCCTAACTCCCCTTAAAGTTTATCCCAATGATCCTGAGACACCCTTTATATATTTATATAATCCCTTATGTCAATCATTATCATTTCAAAACATCTGTATTTTAGAATGAAATGTTTTTTAAATGAAACTTAGAAGTAACTGATATATGGGAAATGTTCTTTTATATTAATGTTACTACATAATTACTAATGCAAGAGTATCAGTAATATTATAGTTTGAAAAATATGAGTAAAAAATACGTAAGTGCTAGTAAAATGCAGGTTTCATAAAATTAATAAAATTATATTACATAATGAATCAAATTTGATGTAATATTTCAATTACAATTAGGAATATTTTTTGTGTTTATTTCTAACTTAAAACTTTGGTATTTCGCATTGGTCAATCCTTTGTTAAATTAGAATTTGTTCTTAAGTATTTGGTTCAAAATAATGCAATTTTTCAATACCATTAAAACATATTCGTTGAAAAGAATATTAAAGAGTTTACTATAAAAAAGAAGTTACTCCAGTTTAGGTTTGAAATTTTTATTCACATTCCAGTAATGCATTAGTTTTATTGTGTCTAAAATCCCACGGGTTCCTTTCTGAATATTGGAGACCATTACAAACACCATTCAAATGTTTTATCTCCCCGCATTGCATCACAGTAAACACAATTCTTTTTTAAAGAACCCGCATGTAGTTAAAGAACAAATATTTAGAGGGAATTGAACAGATAATATTTTTTTATACCAAATGTGGTACGACTAAATGTATTTTTTCTTGATTAATTTTATTACGTTGAATATATTTTGAAAATGAATGCATTTATAAAATGTTTTGAATTCCAAATATTATCTTAGATTAGAAGAATCTCATGAGATTATTGAGTTTTACCTATATAGCAACCTATATACCTTTCTCTATACTAAAAGGATATTTTATCAAAATAGGAAGTATTATATTACATAAAGACATAAGCATTAGAAAGTACATTTATGAATTTAAAATAAAAATTACGAAATTAGCAAATATTATTTTGTGTATCACAAAATAAAGGGATGTCTATAAAATGAAAGAATTAATAGTAATTATTGGAGTTTTTGTACAGAAAACTGCAGGAAAAAGGAAATCAAAATGAACTTTTAGGTTTATTAAAATTCTACAATCACAAGTGCTTATAATTGAAATAAGAATGGTTTTTTATTTGTATTCTTATTTAAACGATACATGCACAAAGCACAGAATTTTAATAAAGTAATTTATGCAACTTGAAGGGCCATATCTGTGAAACGAGCTAAATATAAATTGTAGAAAAATAGTGGCAAAATTGAACAAAAATTACTATCAGAATTTTATCTCAATGAAATATCTACCTTTTTGAATGTAAATATAAAGAATGAAAAGTTCACTGACGTACGCAGAAACATAAAAAAAAAAACTAAGTATTATCATCAGTGATGACATATTTATAAATTAAATCAAATTAATTCTATGATAAAAATTATTTAATGGTTAACTAGTTTAAAGCTATATAAAATTTCAAAACTTGTGTAAATTTTTATCTTAAATTTGTTATACTTCTAAAATATTTTAAATTATAATTGCAATGCATTCGAATTTATTATAACTGAGCACAGATTTTTCTTAAAAAAATTTCTGGGGAGGGGCTACCACTTGTCCACCTGACGGCGGACCAACCCCCATTGTAAAGATTATACAACTGTCCATACTCATTGTTCAAATTGTAAAATTGTAATTTAGATGTATTATGTAGTTCTATAAATACAACTTCTTACGACCAATTTTTATAACCTATACCTTTTATACAAATAAATTTATTATAGCATCAAGAAAAACGTTTTGATGTAGAGAGATTTGGCTCGAAAGAAAACAAATTATTTTGGTCAAAATAAAAAAACAACATATAATATAATTATATGTGCATAAATGTTCTTCTAATTTTGATTGATTCATCCGGAAATAGTACATTATAAAATATTTGCATCTTTTTATTAAATTTAAGAGTGTACATACGTATGATTTAAAGTATGTTTACAAATATTAGTTTAAACTGAATAAAAAGTAAGTCGTGAGATACATTTAAATACATTATAAAAAAAACGTGAATAAAAGACGCATGAATGTCTCACAAAACAAAACAAAAACGTAATGAGAAAAATAAAGTGACAATGGAACGACAAATGTTTCTGAATCCTTGCCAAAAAGAAAAACAGAAAATTCTTCCTTTTTCGTTTCTAGAATATATAATAATAAACACATTCGGCAAAATATTTTCTACTAACATCCCCACATCTTCCTATATTTTATTGAAGACAAGGAATGCAAAGGAATCTTTTCTTGTTCAACAATTACATCTTGTTAATGTTGGATGGAACTGTGATATTACTCAGTTGAACATAATTTTTTCTCAATTTTAATTTTAGCCAGGTATATTTTAAATTGATAATAATAGCTTTTCGTTTATTCACGGCATAGTTATACACAATAAGAGATTTTACAAGATTATTTTTAGCTTGAGAAGGGGGTTGTGTTTTTATTCAAATAAAACTACTGTTAAAACTTTATTCAAATGTCTATCTACACCAGTTACTTTGAATTCAGTACAACTAAATGGAAATAAATTAGTTATGCAGGGAAGCAACTGTATAGGCTATGAGACAAACACATTTTGCTATATGCAACACTCTGTTGATAGTTATATAACCACAAACCAACATACTAAAAGTGATTTTATTAATTTAACTTGGATATAATTTGCATTAAATAATGTATCTTATTTGAATCATTGAAAAAATAAAAGTTACAAGGCTTATTATTGCAATAAAAGAATAAATGTAATTCTTTTTTTAAAATGAAATATTAATCTTTTACTAAATGTGAAAATTGAAACATAATATTTTTTGTCATTTTAAAAAATAAAGAATGAAATTAAGGATTTAATAACAAAGGTTCATCATTTGAATCGCACTAAAAAATCGCATAAAAAAAGACCGCACAAAAACAGGCTCGACTGTACTAAAAATTTTATGTTATTCTTAAGTGTACCTAAACTTGCATTTGGTGAATACAAATAGTCTGACTTATATATTGAAATATAATGACTTTTGTCATTTTTAAAAAAATAAAGAATGAAATTAGTGATTTAATAACAAAGGTTCATCATTTGAATCGAACTAAAAAAATCGCATGAAAAAAGACCGCACAAAAACAGGTTAGACTGTACTAAAAATCTTATGTTATCCTTAAGTGTACCTAAACTTGCATTTGATGAATACAAATAGTCTAACAGAAAACTGCATTATATTCACAAAAAAACTATACATAGATAGTTAAATTTAGTACCAAAATAATCAACAAGGAAAGAAGTTGAGATAATCCAATAAGTGGTAGGAAGAAAGATAGCTATTTGTGAGTTGGGTAAGATTTGAATAAATTTACGTCATCAGTTATTTCACTTTCAAGTTCTAGTTATGACTCAAAATTAAAACAAGAAAAGTATTTCTATAAAATATGCGAGGGGAATTTTATACATTTCAAAAACACCATAACATAAATATCACCATATAAATATATACAATAATAGAATAAATGTTTATAGTGATTACTTATAAATACTCTCTCAATATATAAAATACTCTTATAATATAGTTTTCTCTAAATGTTCCATTTTACTTTAAATGTAAGATCTATTTTTATACTGTTTGCTTACAAATTTATTCAATTTATTTATTACTAAATGGAAACTATCTCACATTTTACAACTTAATACAATATACGGCAATTATATATATCGGGTGATTCGCTGCCAGATAGACAAACTTGCACGATGCACAGACGGCTTAGAATCACATAGAAATGCAGAGTCGTAAATGCCGCAGTTGCCATCTACGGTACAAAGAAGCAAAGAAAAAGAACAGAAAAATCAACAAATTAATGGGTAAGGAAACATTTTATTGAAAGGTTGCTACATTAGATGTTTGAAATTATGACTAAATATCGTCTAGCTGGCCTGACAGTGAAGCAGCAAAGGGTTGTTCATGTTACGGAAAAAAAGCAAGCCTTTTTGGAAGATCAGGTATACCCTACTGCCCAAACAGGCAGTTGGGCATATTTGATAAGGCATTTCAACAAGTCCTGCCCTAACTTCTTGGCGCAGCACATGTTCCTTCACCGTTAGCATAGGGTACTAGCATGATAGAGTTTCTCCACTTCACGGATTTCACTTCCGCCGACATCTCAACGTAACCTATTGTCATTGCTTGATAAGTCGTGGTGGACGGTTCATTGCATTGCCGGATAAGTGAAATTATCAAGCATGGACTTCTGGGATCACATAGAGTTGGGTATACTATATAAATGCCTGTACCTTCATTTCAAGACCTCATTGTTTGAATATCTGTAGCTGCAGGGAAGAAGTGTGACATTTCAGGAATCCTCGAGAACATAAGAAATTTCATGCAGAGCCACTGTCAGACCAGTCAGAGTACTTCTGGTTGTAATTTTGAAATGTTGTACAAACCTTTCAATACAATATTTTCTGTGCTATTAATTCGTTGCTCTTTCTGTTCTTTTTCTCTGCTTCTTTGCATCATACCTCAATATTACGGTAGTTTTGACCCTGCATTCCTATGTGATTTTGAGGCGTCTCTGTACCCTCTACTTACCCTGAGAGTTTCTCGGTCTGGATATATTAATGTACAGACTAGTGAAAACAATTAAAAGGACAAATGTTGTTTTTTGCAATAAAAACTAAAACTAAAAAAAGCAAATAAACCAAAAACATGCCAAAATATCCAATATAAGATTAATATAGTTGGAAACAAAAATTGGCACAAGATGTTCGGTAATAAGAAAACTGGTCCCTATTCCAACACAGTAACTGACCGTCATCCTGTCAGTCAGATAAAAACATTTCTAGTAGCGCAGCGTTTCTCAAATTTTGAAACCCCCCCTAGAAGAGAGTGATAACCCTACGTGAGTGGGCGTGAGTATATCAAAATGTCGAAAACAAAAGATTGTTTTCCTTTAAAAGAATTATTAATTTATGGAAAGGAAGCAAAACGAAATACATTCTAACGTAATAAAGAAAAATAAAATACACATTTACAATGATAGACTGCACTTCTAAATGTATCAGTGAGGCAAAATGTGTTAGACAATTAATTTATCGATACTAAATTAAAAGCAAATTTAATAATTAGAAGTAAAGCCATGGGCTTGTGATATATAAAATTATATACAAAGTGTAATGCTTGTATCTTGATAATATGTACGTTTTATAAATAAAGTCGTAGGGTAGCCTAGTGGTTAGAGCATCGGACTCCGGACCAGAAGGCCTGGGTTCGATGCCCGATGCTACCAAATACCCTCCGAGTATACACGGAGTACGTGATCGTTAAATCAGTGGGTCCGAAGTCTTATGGGCTGAATCACGAGTGCCGGGGACTGGAGAATATTTCCCTCCTCTTCAGTTCCATGTCTATATTGTGGTGGTGGAGATAGATTGTGTCACCATCTATCATGCCTTCAGAAAATTTCACCGAGCTAATTCGTGCTGTCACCTGTATGGTGCTCAAGGCCAACGGCAGACGTACATCTAGCCCCTTGCCACGATGAATTTCGTGGGCCTCGATCTGACTATGTCAGACATGTGGCATTAACCACGACACATAGCCAGTGTCAAAGTATATTATTGTTCATTTATATGCATTGTCAGTGTGTGTAGACGAGGGTGTGATGAAAAATTACGTTTGAAAATTGGGTCGCAAGTATTGAAAGTTTGAGAAGCACTGTAGTAGGGTGTATTATCGTATCTAACAGATACCCTACTCACATCGGTGTATCATACTGTTAGCCAGAATTATTTTTTCCCTTCTTGCACCAAGGCACTCTTAAAATCATCGATGGTCATTGGAACTGATGTTCAAGGTGAAATTAAGTGTCCAATGACGACCAATACGTTTCCGACTGGATTAAGGGATATTTTAGGTCTCTCCAATCACTGAGTATTCTCCAATTATCGTTATTCTTTCACCAACTGAGCATTTTGTGGACATGCATTATGGTTAATAAAGATGAAGTTTACCGTGGAATTAGTGGAAAAGTCTGATATAGGGTGCACGGATATCGTTTCAGTACCGCCTATTTTTCAAATACATGAAGTTTAATAATGCATGACCAAACCATCCCACCACCTCAACTATAGTGGTCCTTTTCGACAATGTTAAAGGACCGAAATTGACTCTAGGGTTTTCTACAGATGTGAACACCTCTCAAATCACCGTCCAGATTGAATCGCGACTCATCACTCAAGATAACCTCATCCTCTGTTTATGACTGGTATTTTCGGCAACATGATAGATGACCTCTATCGGGATTTAGAGTCAAAGGGATGTCGATTGCAGAGTGTCTAGCCTACAGGTCACCTACATATAGTTTATGGGTGACCTTTTCCGTGAAATGGATGATCCTGTTAAATAATACAGGTTGTGATCCAGTTTTGTCGCTGACACAGACCTATCCCTTTTAGCCAGAAGTCTCAAATAATTGTCTTGTGCCAGTGTTGTTGCACTTTTGTCACCTCGGCCGGATTGGTGGATCAATGTTTTTATCTTTATTAACTGTTTCCACAAATTGAATACCACATTTCTCAAAATTCCTAAGTCTCAAAATCAGGTTATTTGCCCTCTTCAAGTGGATAGTTGGAACTATCCACCAATTTTTGGCATCATCCAGAACATGACGACTGACATTATAAACCATAGGTAAATAAAAAATTCAAATACAGTACTTAAGCTAAGCTGCGATGTTTCAAACCATCCTTCCGCAACAAGCTTCAGTGAACAAGCGATCTGCACTCTGTCGATCACAGAGCCACTGTCTTACGATGTCACAGGTCGCTCTGTGATAGAGGTGTCCACGAATAGCTCAACTGTCATCTGATACTTAGTTTGCGTAACAGCGTTAATTATTTTGTTCCTTTTTTAAAACCGTGTCTCCCCTCTAATTTTTCACTCAGTGAATATATATATTTCAATATTTCATTTAAAATTTCTTCTGTTAAATTTATTTTTTAAAATATTTTAAAATATCTTAAGTGCTTAATTTAATTGCAATATAACTATTTAGTACATAGTTATCCAAGTAAATATACTTTTAAATATATTCCTATTTTATAGTATATATTCTTCTCTTTGTTCATTATTTTATTTATAGTTTCTTATGTTTACCTTATTTTAAAATATCTTAGTGGTTATATATAGTTTAATTGCAAAATAACTATCTAGGTGGCACCATGGTTTTTTACTTCTTGTGTTTAAGTTCTAATCATTTACGTCTTTTCGCGTAAGATCTTAGCGTAGAAGGTTGATAGGTTGATATATTGTATCCAAGGTTTTTATTTTTACACATAAGTTTTTATTCTAATTTTTCTATAGAAATTTTCTTTTATTATTCCTCTCCATTGAGGGATTCGTTATGGTTATTTTTTCATAATTTCATTTTACTTTGTTGTCAGGTTTATCATCCACGTGTATGAAATAGGCTTATCTTTTCAACAGGGCTATAATTATCATTTATCTATTATGTCGAAAATTTCTGCTTTACGGGGAAGGTGGATCCATAAAGCATGGCTTAACTCTAAATCACTGGCCTAATTCAGCGACAGCTTTCGGAATCATAATAGGTCTCCAGTTTAGTCCAAAGACTTTATTGTATCTACATGTGTTGTGTTTCGTGAACTCCAATTTCTTTCTTCTTTGGCATTGTAGGTTTTAAAACGTTTTCACTTTTATTTTATTATACTATATATATATATATATATATATATATATATATATATATATATATCCATATATATATATCCACCACACACACACACACATATATATATATATATATATATGCACATTTAGGATCCTAAAATTCCTATTTGCATCATTAACCTAATGGAATACTGAGTGAAAGATTATATAATTGAATGTATTGTATTTTAACTGTTTACACTAGATATGTTTTTGTTGTTGACGTAAATGGCGACTTACGTATTTAAGTATGAAGTGCATTAAGTATTTGATAATAAATTATAGAAACATTTTTATTTAAACTTTTCATTAGAAACTCATACATATCAGGGGATTTAAACATAATCATAAAATAATTTATGGTGCATTATTTTTACAAGTAGGGTTGAAAAATATCATATATATCTACACAACATAAGTTAACTATACAATTCTACAAAATATGTCTATTGTAAAATATAACGCTAAATTTTACAAAACATAGATATTAAATCAATCCGCAATATTAATGTATTAGAAAAGTAGTTAATCAACAATTTTAGAGCATAGGAAACAAAAAGTGATTGGAGTTTTATGAAGATAGTTTACCATATTCACTTGCTCATCTTAAAATCATTATTAATATTAGATGGGTATTAACTCATAGGTACATCTCTAAAGCATTTTTTCCTATATTGATTCTCTAAACACTTTTACCCTGTCGTTTTTAAGAAAGATTTAATCAATGAATATTTAGCAGAGAAATATGATACTTTAAAAAAAACTCAAATGCAACCATTTGATGAAGAATGTTTAACTCAAAAATACTGTTTACTTTATAATGTTGGTGTAAATATAAAAGTGATTAAATTTTTGTATTGAGATTTAATAAGAAGTGCTTTTTGCAAACGTGAAAATTCACACTATATCTCACTTTTTTAAATGGTTCTCATAATTATAGACGTTCTCTTAATAACTATATCTATGTTTATATATATCTATCTATCTACCTATATATACACTGCTCAAAACAATTAAAGGATATTGTAAGTTTTATATAAAATAAAGATATAAGCGAAATTTTTTTTGCCGAAAATGGATGATGAGAATCACAAATGCAAATTTTCCTGTTTTTCAAACTGGGGAGTATGCTAATTTTGAGTTCGACGTCAAAAACGTCGCTTCAGCGGCAGCGAATGAAATTTGACATTCAACTGAAATGAAGACAAGGATGATCGGCATTCAGTGACTGCTTTGTTTCGGGATGAGCAATGATGTCTCAGCGCCAGTCTACGAACTCGATTCAGAAGCTTCTTGGAGAGTTGTTGGTAGGTTAGAAGGGGGCCAAATTCAAGTCGAGTAGTGCAAGCTATTGAGTGTCCCAAAGGGTGATTTCCAGATCTGGAACCGTTTTTGGAGACTGGAAGTGCAGGCCGAAAACCAGACAAGGACGCAACGGGAAACAACGCCCAATGAAGATCGCAGTGATCTATTTAGTGTGAACGGCTCGAGACACCGAAATATGAACGCTACTCTTCAACAACACCTTCGCTTCTGCTACCGACACCACGGTTTCAACTCAGATTGTCCGAAACCGGCTCCATGGTGTAGGTATGTATGCTCGCCGACCGATGGTATGTGTTAGACTAACATCAAGGCATCGTCGTGACCGCAGGGAATGGGCAACAGAGCATGTGAACTGGAAATGAATGGAGCAATGTTCTTTTTCTGACGAGTCCTCCGTTTTTCTCTTCCTCCGGATAATAGGCGTATTTTCATCTGGAGGGACCGTAGCATTAGGAATAATCCTGCGTTCGTGCACAGAAAGTGTCAGATTTGGCGGTGGGGGAGTGTTGGTGTATGGTGGCATCTCCATTGACGGGCGCACAGACCCCAAATCATTCGAGATGGACCTCTGACTGCTCGCCGATATAGGGGAGGAGATCCTCCGACCTATTGTAGTCTCTTACGCTGCAGCAATCGGAGATGACTTCATTTTAATGGACGATAACCGCAGGCAACATCGTGCTAATCTGGTGAAGGATTTTCGAAGAAGGATCATACGAATGGAATGGCCAGGCTGTTCTCCAGACATGAATCCAATAGAGCACGTTTAAACGCTCTAGGGAAGACGAGTTTCTGGCCGCCAACCACCCCGACAAAACTCTCCAAGAACTGGAAAGAGCTCTTCTGGAAGAGTGGGACAGAATACCCCAACTCGTAATTAATAGCCTCATTGACTCCATGCCTCAAAGGTGCTCAACGTTGCTGGCCGTCCATGGAAACCATACCCCTACTGAAAATGATTTCCTTTGAAGAAACACCTTTTCTTATTCTTTTTTTTCTCATATGCACAAGTTGTGTTTTTTTCGTTTTGTACACAAATGTGCAAAAATGCATTTTTTTCTGCCAAACGTGTAATTTATTCTCATATAACCCACACGTCTGTCGACCCTGTATCAATCAGCTAAAAAGTTTCCCAGCCACAAGATCCTTCTAAAACCGCAATATCGTTTAATTATTCTGAGCAGTATATATATAATAAAATTGTTCCTTAACCTCAAATTTGTGATTATTATCAATGTTTCACTCGTTCAATACCTTTAAATAAATTAGTCTATCACAGACCTATGAAAAACTATTAAATAACTTCTACACATTCTGCTTAAACTTTCCGTTAAAAGTAACTTTAATTATCTGAGAGTGAAGATCATTAATAGAGCAAGCGGATTTCCGAAATTGAACACATTAAAAAAATAAGGTATCGAAAAAATGCTCTCTATTGCGAATTTCTATTTCATGGTTAAATCCTTTAATACTTTCAAATTTTCAATGTCATGAATAAACAAGACGTAGTACGCAACGTTTAATAACAGTCGCAATTAAACAATTGAATTAAACTGCTTTATTAGTAAGTCCGAAAAGAAAAGAAAATCAAATTATTTTTATTTTTTTCAAGTTTTGTGTCTTTACACAAAAAGTTTCAAGTGAATTTTTTTAAAAAATAGATATCATTCCTTTTATTTTTAATACTACTTTGTTCATTTCATTCTTCAGTTTTATTCTTTTTTACTATTAAAAATATTTCTCTTGGAAATGAAAAGGGCATTTTCCTTTTCTCTTTTTCTTTGTACCTTATAGAAATTTTGCAGGTCAGTGAGTACGTAGAAAGCTCTTTTGTGTATTTACATGTGCAGAACTTTTAATGAATAGTTTTGTACACATGCATGCACGCAAAAATATAGAATGACATTTTTCTCTTGCTTGAAAACTTAATGATATGTATCTCTAAAAATAAATATTTATTTTGTTCTCTTCTTTTAATTTTTGAAGGGGTGGTGAGTAGAACAAAAATGGACGTATCCAAATTTGAAAACAGCTTTCGCATTCATATGTGGACCGTGTAAAATTGTTAAATCATACATTAAACCTATATTATATAATAAATTTATTAATTTTAGGAAATATACTGTGAAAGATGGCTTCATTAGTTTTAAAAATTATTGTTGTCCAAATAAATATTTATTCTTACAACAAAACGTATTAATTAAGTAGTAAGATTATTAGGCTTATTTGATTTAAGAAATTAATACAAAACCACTGTTTAAAACTTTATTTTTCCCGTGAGTTCTTTAATATTTAATTTTAAATTTGTTTATATTATTGAATGCAAATCATTAGAAGCACTGCGAAAAATTACATAAAAATTGGAATAACATTAATTAACTCCCTGAAAATCTTTTTTGCCAGGAAAATTGACTTCATTTAGTTTATTTTTTTCACAAATTTTCTTCAATTCTGAAAAGAGAAGCTTATTTATTTGATGTTATAATATACCATTTTTCTTGCAATATACCATTACCAAACTGGTGAGCCAGACGTGATCCAGTTTTGATATGATAAATTCCTGCAATGTGAAAATACGATCACGAGTGAGCACATTGGCAACATTTAACTTATTGTTCGTTAATTTAAAACTTAAAGTTTAAAACCAGTAAATGACATGTCGACAACTCTCCTACTAGTAACAAGTAGCTTACAAAGAAAATGACTTACTACCTGGTGATTCGAGCTCCCCCTTCCTTTTATTTACGTTCCACAGTTAGTGTTGACGTGTTCATCCAAATAATCAGAATATCTTGGTTGGAAACACCACAAACAAAAGACTCATATGCCTGAACCTAGCCGTAGAATTGTTTCAAAGGGCAACAATAAAAAAACAATCAAATTAGAATAATATGTCTGATACAAATTTTTCATTAAGCAATACCCGTTGTTTTTATGGTATGAAAATAAATTTATTTTCTTAAAATGTGTGAGAATAAAATATCTCGCAGAAATTTCATAGTTCGTAAAGTTGTATTATTTATATATATATATATATATATATATATATATATATATATATATATATATATATATATATGTATATATATATATATATATATATGGTTCGAAAACTTTTGTATAGGTTCACATTTAGATCATATTATCCTTATGGTTTGAATGTTATCTGGAAGGGTGAAAAAATCTTACCTTCTTTTAAACTAAAATCCGAGGATTCATTATATATTCCGAATTTTGATCAATCTATTGGTAATAATAATAGTATTGGTATTGAGAGAATTTCAAGAGTTAAACGTAGAAAAAGAGTAACTAGAGACATGGCAACCCTCAAGAAATCTATGTTAGAATTAGCTGATAAATTTGAGGATAACTACAACACAGGCTTAATTAAATCGTTTATGTTTGGCATGAATAAAACTGAAATTAAAATTATGGCAGATATTTTAAGCAGATGTAATTTTCGGGATGCTCATGGTATGCGTATGATTCGAGACCTTAAAAACTATTTAGTACAAAATAATGAATATTAAATAAGATGCAAGTGAAAATTACACTACAGAATATATTGTACATTATTATTTATGAATAAATCTTTTAACAAAATTAATTTTTCAGGTATATTTCAAAAATATCTCTCTCAATCCTTTTTTCTATTAATAATATTTGTATTAAAAAGGCTTTCAAATACAACAAGAAACTTGGTAGATTTATATTTAATTATAATCAAGTCTCGGAGCTCCTAAGAACAAAATCATGTAAATGCAATTTATATCGGGACTATATCGATGATTATCATCAGCACGTTGTCACGGGAGACCTTGGCATCGTGAAACATGATTTGTTGAGAAATTTTATGAAAAAGGAACCGGTTTAGACTGATGATGACAAAAAATAAATCTAACGTTATGAAACAAATCATAAAAGATTTAGATAAATTCTACCTCAAAATGGCAATTAAATAAGGAATGCCGATTAAAGCTTTCAATCAATTTAGATCTTATGTAGCAACATAAACTAGGGAATTAGATTTCAATGTTTAAAATGAAATTATGTATAAAGATCTTAAATTATCAATAAAAAATATCCAAAATGACTTCGTGATTTACATATGTTGATAAGGTCTCTGCTAATTATGCCATAATCTGTAAATATTTTTACAGTAAAATATTAAGTAATCACATTTTAAATAATAATTCATTTCAAAAATCAATTCACAATAATGGAGAAGATGATAATCGTCTTTAAGCTTTGAACAAAAAAGACTGAATATTCATCTAAATAATATTAAATATCCAAAAGTATTTTTTGAACACCAAAATTTCATATTTCCCTATAAAATTCCGTAGTATCACTAATGGATACAATACATATATCACGAGGTCTGGGAAGATCTTACAATCTCTTCTTCAAAATTTAATTGATAACTTACAAAACACGGCAATAATTAAAAATAGCTTAGAGATTGCTAGAGTTAATAAGGATATGTTATTTTATTCCATGCATGGCTTTGATTTCGAGGACCTTTTTAATTCTATAGATATTGAAGATATGATTAAGGTTCTACAGTTAATTTATGATAAATATGAATTATATACTTCAATGAAAAAAAGAAAAACATGATATTCTTGTTAACCTCGCATTAAAAGATAATTTCATTGCATTTGATCAGAATCTTTACAAACAGATCAAAGGATTACCTCAGGGTGGTCCAGCTAGTAATTGTTTAGTGAACCTATATTTACATTTTTTTTTAAATGGATCATGTTTTAAATTATTCTTACTTGACTTATCGTTATATAGATGATCTAATAATTTTTGGTAAATATAGGGAATGCAAACCAAATATTGCGTTCTACCCTGACTATCTCAACCTCCTTAAAACTAACTTTAATTCTAATATGGTGTAGACTTCTTGGATTTAGGCTTGCATCTTATTAACAATAATGTAGTCAGTAACATTTTTGATAAAAGAGTTTTTTTAAGTTCCATATAATTAAAATTCCTGTAAGAAATAGTAACTTGTGCATTTATCATTTTGATATTTTTATTTAGAAATGATAACTTAACTACCCACAAATTAGATAAATTCAAAAATATAAAAAAATTTTCAATGTTGTTCAGATCATGAGTACTCTTTTAATTTCTTAAGAACTTATATTCATCACAAGTACATTAACCGTCTTGCTATTTCTAATTCCAAATCCACCACACCACTGTAGGATTTCAAAGTCAGCATGTTAGTGGTCTTGCTGTGAAGATTATATCACAGTTTTTACATCTTTCCATACACTTGAACATCTTATACATTTTTGACAACCAACCAAATTAGAGCACAGCAAATTTACATTTTTGACAATCAACCAATTCAAAGCCTACCATATTTGATTGTCATCTCTCTTGGTATCTATATTTTCTGGTTGGTTTAAAAGTTAGTTAAAAAGATGCATTTATGTATATTTGAAATTTTTAACTTGGTGAATAATTGATTTTCATTAATTTCAAGACTTTTGATTCTCTTGGAAAAAGCTCTGTAAGTAAAGAAAATTTGTTAAATTATTTTTTTGAAAAATACTTTTCTTACGTAATTGTTTCAGGAATTTTCTATTTTTCTACTTTTCTTAAATAATTTTTTTGGGATATTTCTGCATTAAGAGTTTGAGAGAGTTTGTTCCAGAGTAGTAGTCAGTGGTTTTATCTTACTCTCTGAGTTTTTACATACTTTGAAATTTTGTTTATTCTATTTGGTTTTGCCTACCGAGTTGCAAAGGGGAGGTTGGCGCCTCCAAACTAGTTTAACCCCACTTATTCGGTCCTAAGTCCGAAATTGCTTTCTGACACGCTAGGTTCATTTTTGTATTTTTTTTTGTATTTTTCTATAAATTCGATCTTCATGTTTAGCTTTTATATTTTTATTACATTATTTCTTGTTATGTTCAATATCTATTATTTCTTGTTTTTGATATATTATACAAATTTCTTTCATATACATATTATATATATATATATATATATATATATATATATATATATATATATATATATATATATATATATATATATATATATATACATATATATTATATATATATACATATATATATATATACATATAATATATATATATATACATATAATATATATATACATATATATATATATATATATATATATATATACATATATATATATATTTATATATATACATATATATATATACATATAATATATATATATACATATAATATATATATACATATAATATATATATATATATATATATATATATATATATATATATATATATATATATATATATATATTCTTTAATCTACTCTATCTGAAGAAATCTTGTGTTTTAAATAACATATATTCAAACATTTCAGTAATTAATCTTTGGCATGAGTATAAAATTTAAAAATTTAGAAAAACACTTCTGTGTGTGTGTGTTAACAAGGGAGAAATATTTTATCTTTTTATCTTTTAACGAATATATAAAACGTCCACTTCATGGTTTTATCCAATATTCTGAGATCTAAAAAAATAAAAAAAACATATTTTATTAATTTTTTTTTCAGTAAAAATCAATATAAACTTTTCATCCTGAGAAAATGGATATACTTTGAAACACAGAATTCGTTAAAATCTTTTGAAAGAAAAAGAGACGTTATTTCGTTACCTTTTCCCTTGTGAACAAACTGTTCGATTGATATATCAATACAATGTGGATACCTTTTTGATACTTCTATCAGATAAACTCAAAGTTTTTTGTTATTTCATTCAACAAAAATAATGGATCGATTTTTGATTGTCTAGTAAATGTTTATCGTTAGTTGTTAAGGATAGAAAAAGAGAGAAACCGATATTTTTTAAGTACTTATGCTAAAACTTTTCTTGATAAGTAGTGTTATTCCGTTAAAACATGTGAATACGTGAAAGGAAATAAATATCTCGAAGGATTAGATGGAGATATTTTGTAGAAAAAAAATATATTAGATTTATAAATATCGATTTGCAAATTGATATTTATTTCACTTAAGCCTTTATAACATATGATGATATGCATCATCTGAGTGACAAAAAGAGGACTGAAAATTGGTGACGTAGTTGGTTTGTCGCAAGCCTTGTATGGCTATTTATGGGTTCGACCCCGGCTCAAGTCAGTTTATTTTCATGATTCAGAAAATTGACAGTGACCATACAGTATGAGTATTAATGTTAAAGATCTCTAGAGCATACCTGTGTACCTTCCGGAGAGGAATTTGCACCCCAAAATTGCATTGCAATGATTAGTAGTCCACCTATATGTTGACGCACTAAACAGTGATACCAACTCCAGGGTAATGTACTAAGTCTACAGTGGTAAATAACATTCTGCTGACCCACTGGAAGATTTAAAAATCAAACTAAATAATGCCAAGTTCATTGATTTAGTTTTTAAATAAAAAAAACTGTCCTTCAACACTTGGAAATTACATGGTGGCTGTTGGCTCCGTAACTCGTTATTGTGAACCTACACCAAATGACAAGGACATGACTTAAGTGTCCGTACAAAGACATACGTTTCTAAACTTTCACCCAACGCCAACATAAATAGTATGTGCTTTGACGGATTTAACAAGTATTATAACCTCTACCTATGGGGTCTAGAATGGAGCCAGGATATGAACTCTCAACTCAACAATGCCTGCCACGAACATGCAAACATGACCACTCAACTTCCCCTATATCAGCCATACCGATGGTGATACCAAGTAAACCAGATTATTACACCGTTTATTCTTTTCGGAAGAAAAAATTTGAAAAAAATATGTATTTTCTTAAGTAAAATCAATGCAATTATTAAAATAATATATAGTAAATAATATTTTCCACATTACTAATATTTTGAAGCTATAAGATGACGCTCCAAGTAAAATTTTAATTTATATATATTTATTCCTTTTTTTATAAGTTTTTCGTTTATAATTCCAAAGTCTGATTCCACTGAGTGTATCCTACTCAGCATTGATCTTCCATGATTTCGCATACCAGTGACTTTGCACTGCAACATTATCGTTTAGCTTTCAAATTATATGGGCTATCCAGCTCATTATTTTTTATGACTAATAACGTTATATCAGATTGTCAATTAAGATATATGTTTTATCTGATATCAAGTTTTTATAAAATCTATATAATTCAAAATTGTATCTTTTTCTCCAGCAACTGTTTACGCTTTCTTCTTCAAGTATACTTCGAAGTATTTTTCTACCAAGGGATGCTATTCGATTTTTTCCCGTCTTTGTTATTGTCCAATTCTCTGATTCATATGTTAGAATTGGTCTAATAAGAGTTTTGAAACTTAAAAATTGTGTGATTCTTGAAATAAATTTAGATTTTAAAAAAACTTTCCCAGTCCACATGAAAAGCTTTATTTGTCAGGTATAATCAATTACGGATTTCATGCGATATTCCGTTATCAGATGTCATAATGGATCCTAAGTAGGCAAAAGTTTTGACTGTTTCAAATTTATATGAAACTATTTCAAGAAAAGGATTTGGAATTCTGTCTGATGAAAATAGCATATATTTAGTATTCTATTCATTTAATACAGGGCCCAATCAACTTGCTGCAATCTTAAGGGCAAGAAATAACTCTTTCAGAGCAAGAAGGGAATGAGCTATTATATCAATATTCTCAGCATAGGCTAAAATGTGTTCAGAGATTCAGAAAAAAATATGTCCATTACTATTGATATTTGAATCACGCATTACTTTCTCAAGTGCAATATTAAACAGCAAGCAAGAGAGAGAATTTCCTTTTCGAATACCTCTAAGTATGTCGCGATTTCCTGACAGTGGTTCAAAAAACTTTACCCGACCATTTGTATCTTGGAATGTAAGTCTGGTCAATTGAAAGAGTTTTGATAGAATGTCGAAGTCACCCATTGTATTAAGCAAATTTTTCTATTGGCATTATCAAAAGTAGATTTGAAGTCAATAAATAGATGATGTGCTTCAATGTTAAATTCCGATGTTTTTTCTGAAATCTGCAGTAAACAAAAAACATGGTCTTTGATAGCTCTTCCAGCACAAAAGTCACATTGGTAAATACCCATTTGTGAATCAAAGTAAGACAACAATCTTAGAAATAAAATCCTTGAAACTATTTTATAGGCAACACACAAAGAGCAGACTTATACCACAATGATTATTGCAATACATATGATTTTTTTGTATATTGGACATAAAATGCTTATATTCTAACCTGCTTGAACTATCTCAAAATTCCAGATGTCATTAAATAAGTCTAAAATATTCATCAATAAAGGTAGTTTCATGAGTGTGTAATAATTCTGCTACTATAAAATATTACCTACAGGATTTTTTTTGTTTTGTTTTCAATTGCAGCTTTAACTTCTTCAACTTTGGTGCTTTAACTTCAACATTGTTGCTTTAATTATAAATAACAGCTGAAACATCAATATCAAATTCTTCATTATACAGTTGATCAAAATATTCATGCCATCTTTTAAAAATGCCCTGGATAATTGTGAGAATTTCACGACGCACGTTTCTGCAATAATGAAGTTTTAGAAAAATATAAAAATGCAAACAATGCATCATATAACACAATTTCAGTTACATTTACAATTCAGTAATACTTCTAGAAAAAATAGAATCTAAATATTTATTCTATTAATGTAGGTTAAAGATTTCTCTGAACCTCAACAATTAGGAGCAAACACGGTGATTGCTCAGAATTTATTGCACTTTCTCTGCAACCTCAATCTCTAACTTCCACAATATTCGGCAAGCCATTATTCTAGCATGTTGTGGCAGTTCAAAAAGTGGATGAATAACACAAATGTCATTATCGTCACTTAACCCCTGTTCAAAATGACGAGTTTGGTTGCCACTAGCCATTGTGTTTTTTCAGAACACAACCTCAATACACAATAAATCATTCAATCCACACAGTGATTAAATTGAAAAATCATCAGTCAAAACAAGTTATTTGCTCACGAAATATTTCACTCAAAACCCTTGCAAAACTTTTAAATAATACCAAATACCAATTCCTAAATTTGCATTTGTATGTAATTTTTAAATACATTTATTTTTTTTTTATTTTTGAAATAAAACTTAAAGATCAAGTAACTTGTTAAAAGTAAATCTTAACATACCGTATAGAAACTTTATAAAATAGTGTTCAAACGATTATGTAATATTTCCCTTGCTATCATATACAAGATGTTTCTCTACCAAACCAACAAAATTGCAGGGTTTTGTAGGAAGTGCAGGGAATGCAAGGTTGCAAATGCCATATTTACAAGCCATGGTGCAAATAAAAACAGCAAAGTACTGAAACAGCAGCAGATAAAAGAGACGGAGACCATTTTATTCAAAGATTGTTCTGCAACAGGTGCTCGAAATTACTACCAGAAGTCGTCTCGTAGACCTGACAGAGACGCTGTATGGAATTATTTTTGTGAAAGATTCCTGGCATGTCACATATCATCTTGGAGGCTATAGATATTCGATTGAGTCTTTCAACTGTAAGGAACGGTCGTCTGGTAAACCAAACTCTTTATGTAAGCCCGCATGAAGAGCTTAATGCACTTTCAAAAACCTTGTGTAATACAGCCTTCCAATAAAAAGTTTTCTGTTCTATTACTTTGTTGCCTTTGCTGTTCTTTTTTCTCTATTTCTTTGCACCATGGCTTGCAAATACGACATTTGCGACACATCATCTCTATGTTATTTTGAGCTATATCTGTATTCCCTACGCCATATGCAGGTTTGTTGATCTGGTAGCGAATCACCCTGTATATTAGGTTTTTATATAGGAGGTTTTAGTATCTTTCTTTGACAACGCACTTATTTTTTTATTTTTTAATTTTCTATCTCTTAGAGATATATTATTCGATCACGAAAAGCTGAAATTCATCCAAATTTAAAAATTCTTTTATACTCGATTTTTGCATATTCAAAACAACCCACACACATAATCAGTTATCCCTAAATATTTAAATCATTAAAGATCAAATAAACATTTTTCTAACAGCAATGGCTTTGCCATATATATATATATATATATATATATATATATATATAACTGATTATTTTTTCTTTATTTTATTATTTTTTTACCTCTTTTTAGATGCTGAGAGGACCGGTCTTATTTTTCTAATATAACGTTACTCATATTTCCGTTATAATACGTCTGTTAAATTAATACAATTACTCTGACAAAGAATTCACATATACTGGATTTATTTTTCTGCATTTTACTTAAGAAATATCATTTAAGCGCAATAATACAAATTAAATCTGCATTATATAAATATTTATAATGTGTTTCGCTTATTTCAAAATATTATTTTACTCATAATAACTCCATTGTCTTATTGTATTAAACTGTACTATTTTTCGCAGATGTATATTGCACTGCTACTTATTTCAATTATATTGTAGTAGTATTAGCTCCTATCTTTATCATGTGAGTTTTCGTAATTTTGCTGCTTTCTGTAGGGTTACCTTCTTCCAGTAGATCACTTTCTATCTGATAAGTGTATTAGTGCAGCCCCCGGGGGTTTTGACCTTGGACTTTCGTTACAGTGAATGAATTTATATGGTTGATGTAGGATTTTGTTTTTTATTCTATAATTTACAAAGTTTACCCAAAAATATTTTGTGCTTTAAATTTTTTGTTATTTAAATCAAAAAATATAAACAATTAATATTCGAGCATATATAATTCTACTTAAAATAATATTTTTTCATGTATACGTTTGATTTCACCTAAGTAGACATAGATTACATAAATAAACATCTTTCAAACATACCTGAGTGTGTGAAGGAATGTAAGGACCTTGACAGCGTAGTAAAACGTGGAGGGGAGAACGGTAACGACAGCTGCAAGATTCATCTGAACGGAATTTTTCGGGCTAGTTCAGTTATAAATGACACGTGTCTTGTGCACGTTGTGTATATTTAAATATGGAAATTTGGTGATTTTACGAAATTTTTGTATATTTCTGACGGAAGTTATATTGAAAACGATTTTTCCTATCAAATTTCTACATAAGAATTTTGATTTCTTTGTTAAAGTAAGTAGATTGAAAATATGCAGTTAATTATTAAAAGATCAATTAAATAATAGTTGAATTGATGATTAATTGTCAATTCAAGTGAAAAAATAATAACAATGAATAAAATGCAATAAATTATTTAATGAAGTATTTAATTATGTTCTATTACAGTTTTCCAAACATTGCAGTACACGAATTAAAGTTTCGAGTTATTCCCGAAAATTTCAATTAATTTAAAGTGTGTAGAAAATGTTCATTATGTTATTGATGGAGGCATGTTATTACATCGTTGCAGATGACAATTGAATGAAACCTTTAAAATGATATGTGAGCATTATGTAAGATATTTAAAAAATAATTATAATAATAACACGTACGTGGTATTTGATAGATATAAGAAAGACGATATTAAGTCCACCAAAAGGAATCGTCGTGCATTGACAAATAAATGTGAATTCGATGAAAATATGCCTGTGAAAATAGCTCAAGATAAATTTTTGTCGAATAATACAAATAAAAGCCGCTAGATAGAAATATTGAGAAATAAATTAGCTGATAACAATATTTTTACATGCCAAGTGGAGAGGGATGCAGACAAATTAATTGTTGATACAGTAATTAATTTAGAAACAAACAATATTGTTATATTTTCAGAAGACATTGAAGTCTTGGTTATATTAACACCATCAGTGAATGAGGATCGTGAAACATATTTTTTGAAACCATCCAAAGGCAAAGTCCAACAAAAAATATTTTCTTCGAGAAGTTTAAAAGAAACGCTCCCAAAATGTAAAGAACATATTCTTTTTTTACATGCTTTCACAGGTTGTGATACTACATCTGCGTTTTTCAATAAAGGCAAAATTAAGTTTGCCAACAATTTTGAGAAATGGCATGATCTTCACAAATCAGCAGAAGTATTCAAAAATATCAACGAAGACTCGAATAATATATTTCAAGCGGGTGTAACATGTATTTTGGGTTTATACGGAGCTTCGGTAAAAATTAAAGATCTGAATACATTGAGATACAATTCTTTTATAAAAGCAACGGCAAAAAATACAAGTGTTCTTTTATCATCGTTACCTCCTACAACTGAAGCAGCATTTTAACATCTAAAAAGTGTGTATTTGCAAATCCAGATATGGCTAGGAAATGACGTAGATATTGATAACTAGGAATGGAAGCATTTCAATAACATGCTCATCCCAATAACAATGAATCAATTGTCAGCTCCGGATCATCTATAGCAAATATTATTTTGTAATTGCAAAAAGGAATGTGCGGCAGCTTGTGGTTATCGAAAGAGTGGCTTATACTGTAGTGTAGCATATCTACAGTGCAGCGAAAATAGTTGTTCCAATACACCGCCTATTATTCAAATAACTGAAGTCGAAGAAGATATGTTACATATATAAAAAGGCACATTGTTTAAATAAGCAAATGTTTTATTAATAATTGTCTTTTTTATTCAATAACTATTTTATCGCTATTATAAAAAGAATTCTAAATTTGAAAAAAAATAGATCACAATTTTTTAATAGGTAAACTATATGTCTCATTAGCTGAACATTCCATTTTGATTTTTTTAATTTCATTCACTGTAACTGAAATCAGAGGTGTTCATGTATTTAACGCCCCGGCACTGCACTATATGTAAATAGGAAGAATTGAAACAGAAACTGAATTTTCTCACTTTATAAGCTTGTTTGCTTATAAATTATGAGAATAGAAAACTAAGTGGATAAAGCAAGATAATAAGTTGAATTATAAAAGCATAATTCAAAGGATTATTTGTGCAGGAGGTATTACTGTTTTAAGTATTACTACAAGCCAATGATGGAGATTAACAGATGATAGATGCAGATTTCTATTTTTTTTTAGTAGATACACATCTTACTATCTCTTAATTACATTTAAAATATTTCTCGCTTCCATTTATTAGTCTTTCATTTCCCTTCATGGATAAAATCTGAGTTAAATATGTACCTTACATATAGCGTATAACACGCACTTTTGACAAATAAAATAAGATAAAAATGTGCAGGGGGCATGAAACACCGAATATAAAAATGATAAGTTTAAAAATAAAAAAAAGTGGGCATCAGTAAAATAGACTTCCACATACAGTTAAAATCTCATAACACGAAATTGAAGGGACTGAAATATTTTTACTTTTCTAAACATTTCGTGTTAAAAGATATTGCAAGAAAAAAAATGTATCGACCAAATTAAGTCGATTAGATTTTTTTTTACATAGTTATGTATATATGTATATATTACATCCAGATGCATATACATATGTTTATATGCATATGCATATGAATAGACATAGATTTTTTGTAAAATAATCTGATATTTTTGCATATAATTTTTACCACCAAATTTTCAAAAAATTTGATACATTTTATTTTGCTGTTCATTTCATTATTGCAATGTGCGTCTAAATAACTGCGCATATTAATTATGACGTTTTTCATTTCGGATGATGTGGGAACAAATGTAGCATTATTCATGTCATTTTCATTGCCGAAATCTGCACCAATGATACTTTTGAACAAACTCCCAAATATATCTGTCTGGCATAATTGAGACTATAAGCACATTATAATCATCTACTATAATGAACTAATTCAGTAATGCAATAGAACATTCCAATCCGACTGGTGTTTCCCGTATTTTGTGCATTCCTAGAAAAGAAATCTTTCATGTGCATCCTTTTTCGTTTTGTGTTAAGAGAAAAGAGCATGGAAATGCATAGTAGTGTTTCGGGACCGTTGTATTATTTTGTGTTAACTGATGTTTCATCTTAAGCATTTTCGAGTTAAACGTATTTCATTGTATATAGAAATACAGTTTATTTAAAAGAAATGTCATACCTTATGAACTTTAAAATTTGTTGTTCTAAAAGTATATTATTTTTCAAAGGCCCTGTGATAATGCTTAGATTAAATGACTTCAAAACATAAAAGAATTGCGTAAGTACATTTCAGATTTCATCGTAAAAAAGTAATATAAAAAGAATCGTCAATTCCTACTTAGATCAACAAAAAAAGTTTTATTTTAGCTACTTTTTTATTAAATAGTTACAATTAATTTAAATATTTATAAAAGTATGACATAATCACAACATTAAGTGGTACTTAATTATCATTTAAGTATCGTGTTGTCTTCCAAAACAATCGTGTATATAAAATTTCAGTTCAACGTAAAAAAAATAAATAATTTAAAGTTTTGACCAAGTCGATAAAAATGAAACCAACATGGTTATATCTATGATTTCTTAAAATATTAGTTTCAGTCAATTAATTTTAATTAAATATAATTGAATTATCGTATTTTTACCCAAAATAATAGTGTATAGAAAATTTCAGTTCCAATCAGTGCTTGAAAATGTGAAATCATCAATAGTGGTAGGAAGTTTCAAGTAGAAGGATACAGGCACAAATGGGAATCAAAAGGGAAAAGAAACGAAAAAAATGGATGCAAATATAATAAATACAGAATAAGATACAAGATTGCACACATGGAAACGGACACATTCAATAATTAAAATTATACAAATGGGAAGATTAGGAAACATGATCATAATAAGATTTAAAAACTATAAATACATAAAACATACATACACTCATATATATATAATTTCAATTTTTTAATTGATTACGAAGTTGTGATATATTTGTATATATATATATATATATATATATATATATATTCACTCTCGTACAGTAAATGTTAGCAAACAAACAAAATTTACAATCTAAATAATACGGAGAAGATGCTATTAATGTATGCACAAATCAATGTAAAAGATTATTTGTTTTGAACAAAAGCAAAGAAAGGAGGAGACCCCGCTATATTGTTCTTTTTTAGGCAATTCATGAGTGTACATCTATCGGAAGAGAATTTAGTACAAGCAAGTATATCAGATGCTTGGGGCATTCTGACCAGTGTCACTGGAGCAAGAACACTGGTCAGTGGGCGAATAACGGAAGCATTATTTCTCATTTAACTAACAATTTTGAAATAGAGTATAATATTGACAATACTGCATAACATAGTAGATTACGGTTGCTATATTGACAATATACCTAATCATATTTAATTTTTAATTACTTTAATGTCTTACTAGTATTGTATATTTTTTATAGGATATTCTAAATTTTCTATGCAATAGTACTATTTTAATTCATTATTATAAAATTACTCTATTTATTTGTATTTTTATATTATACTTCAGAAATTCTTATTGAACAAAAGAGAGAAAAAAAATAAAAAAATAGTTTCTTTTGGAGCCAAGTTTAATACTTCTAGTAAATTAAGTCTACTAGAATACTAACTACCAGAATTATTATTGATTCGAACACATAATTCCATTCAGGGGCAAACACATTTAATATAAACTGTTTATTTAAGGTATCCGAAGACGTTCGGATAACTTTTTTACAAAATAGCATATTTAAATATTGTAAATGTTTTTAGGACTCAATGCCAATAAATACTAATATTAAACTAACAATGTTTAAAATAAATTACTTAAACTTTAGAAAAATCACAATTCTAAGTGAAATTTTAGTAATATTTTTGAAAAACTTATAAGCAGTTAGAGGAAAAAGCAATAAACGTATATTACTAAGAATATTACTAAAACAAATTAGATGCATTTATCTAGGAAATGTACCAAAATTTCAATGTTCTGAAAATTTTAGAGCTGATTGGGTAATTATAATATGAAATGTGACATTCTTCATGAGACCATTATTTAAATAGCAAGGACATATAACTTAAAAGAAGTATTTATACAATAAGAAATATTTTAGCACATTCTTTTGAAAATAACATAAATATCAGGTTCAAAAAGTTTTATAGAAATGCATTTGTTACATTTTTAGATCTGACTAGCCATGATAGATTTTGAGCAAGTTAAATACCTACTTCTGGTAGATCAAAACCCACTTCCGGGTTTTCTAACTTTATAAAATTGATTATAACTTGGCTTCTAGGTAGGGCAGCAACAAAATAAAGTACGTTTTGTAAAGGCAAAAGATAGCTCTATTTAAAAAAATAAAAAAATAAAATATCTGTCTTGACCAAATTTGATCATTTTCAACGTGTTCGGATACCTTAAACTAATTTCTGCAAAAAAAGAAAGAAAAGATGTTGGTAAGTAAAAAATGCAATCCCAAATATAATGTTTACAAAAATTCACAGACACGCTCAAAATGTTTTTAAACATTAAAAATGGCAACTTAATTGTATTTCCCCTAAGAACAAAAATAAATCTTTCCAGTAAAGCATACAGAAATTAATATCAAAACTATGATTGAAAAATAATTCTACGTATGTATTGGGTTCAGTATTTATGTTTCTCGTAGAACTCATATTGTCGGACTCATATTGAGTCCCACAATGGATGACGTCATCATCTTAGTGGAACTATGACTTCTCGGTTAACGACGCTATTACTCTCTTGGAGCAAGAGACATTCCGTGTCAACACACCGCCAAGTAGGTCATATTACTAGCTTTCTCTTCCAGAGCCTATAAACTGCAGAGCTCACGCAGAAATAGCGAGAAACACAAACTCATAAAAAGTCCATCGGTACAGTGTGCAGGAAAGTAAAGTTAATGTGTACACTTCGAATAAAAGCTTCAGTGTTGTAGATTCCATTGATAAATCTTTTAAACTTTAATTAAAAATCTATTACTCAAGAAGCTAATATAAGCTTCTTAAAGTCTTGCAAAAGGAAATATTTATCCCTGAAATGAACTTCTAACAGAAGTATTATTGTTAGAACAGCGCTGCTCAAAAGTACTGCATTCCATTAATTTTCTTTATACAGACATAATTTACATTCGTACATAATTACAAAGAGTTCAAAAATATTTGGTATGTATAAAATAAAGAATATATTATTTGATATTCAAATATTTTGTTTTTTTTTAGTTCCATAATCTTATTTACTGCTCATTTACTAATTGCTTGAAGGTAAAAAAATTAAACTTTAGTACTTCACAATATTTCACCAGACAAATTTGCATACTAGATTTATATGTAGAAATTTAATGCGTGCACGCGACAGCCAAGCATAGCTTTTTTGGATAAATACTGTGACACTAAAAATTTGAATAAAACTTAAATTTTGTAATTTATCTCATTACATAACTCAGTTACAGTTAGTATTTTTGTGTGGGATATGGAGCGACAAAGGCTATTATCCCATTGTAGACTAACATGTATTAACCTGTTAAATTATATCAAAACATTTTATCTTCTGAATAAAAAATTTTAACGTTGATCTGTTTGATATAGCTTTCTCCAATAGTTCTTTGAAAGTGGTATTGCAATGAAGATCAATTTTGAGATATGATTTTTGATGATTTCCAGGGTCAGTGTATCTATTGCAGCTTAATAAGATATGATCCAAGTCGTTTATACAATTACAAGATCTACAGATTGCATTATCAGATAAATTAAATTTGTGAAGAAGCCCTGGAGTGATGATCATTTTGCTAAAGATTCGAGTGTGCATAGAATTTCTTCTCTTCTATTATTGGTCCACTTAGAGATGATGCTAATACTTGAAATATTGCCCAAATTTTTTGAAAATATTTGCTTGAAAAAAAATTATCGTTTTCTTTTTTTAAATCTTTCCTGATATATTTTTTTAATTGATGTCTTCTGAGGCAATCCATTCGATATAAACGTCAGACTCTGTGACAGATCTTACGAGATAATCCGCCTGCTCATTCCATAGTATGTTAGAGTGTCGTGGAGTCCAAAGTAGAATCAATTGATTGTTATATTTTGATTGTATGTAGATCTTGCTAGCTAATCTGTGAATAACACTATGTGACTTGATTGAATAATTTTGGAGGGCATAGAGAACAGAGAGACTATCAGATAATGTTAGCAGATTTTTATTTGAAACTGCCAGATCATCTATTGCTTGGCAAGTAGCCAAAGCCTCTACACTAAAAATAGAGTTATAATGATTAATTCTATAAGCAAATGTAAGATTTTCTGTAACACCTGCAATAGAAGTTATATATTCATTTTAGAGGCATCAGTAGCTATTATATAGAAATCCCCTAAAAATCATGATTAATTGTTTCATCAAATAAATCCTTTATAGTTTGAATTGGTAAATTTTTATCCTGAAATTTGAAGTTATTGACATATATTTTACATGGTAGAACTGAAAAAGATGCTATTCTGGGGATTGTGATAATATGATTATAATCAGCATTTAAAGTGTATACTATTCTATAAATATTATTTTTATCTTCTTTCATAAATTTTAGATTAAGAGAACCATGGTTATTAGTATATAATAGGGAAAATGTTTGATTGGATATTTGAGAGAGAAAATATTTATTTGCCAGTCTTCTGATTTTGTCTGAGACGATTTCTTCTCCAGCTAATTTCATGACTACAATATTTGGAGTCCAGTGTGGAAGACCTAGTGCAATTCGGAGAGCTTTGGTTTGTATAACATTAAAAGGTTTTAATTGATGGTCAGACCATTTATTTATTATGTAACATGTGTAAAAAAAGGTACTACAAATGCTATCATTGATTAGCTGGATAAGAATTTCAGCTCTCGGACCATAATGCCTGTAAGCCATGCCTTTGAGAGCATTGATCTTTTTCAGTGCTTTATTTTTCATTTGTTGCTTAATATAGGTATTTTGATTTCGTTTAGAGAAATATACTCCCAAATATTTAATAGAAGATTGCCATGGAAGAGGGGTCCCAGATAATAATATATTAGGAAATGAGTGGATCCCTTTGTTCGAGAGTTCAGCAATAGTGCTTTTATCTGGGCTTAAGCTTAATTTCCAATATTTACACCATTGGTTGTTTCTTTCTAAAGTATTTTGTAACTTATGACGAACAGCATCAAGTGATTGGTGTGAGTAATAGATAAATATGTCATCCGCATAAATTGAACATTCGACTCCAGTTTTTAATGTTTCAAAAAAAGCATTCATATAAATGGTGTATAAAATCGGAGACAATACACTCTGCCTTTGGGGAGACCTTTGAGGATTGTTTTTCTGATGAGAGACATCTTATCCATCGAATTTGCAGCGATCTATATGGCAAAAATTCATGTATCCAAAGCGCTATTTTCCCTGTAATGCCTATCTTTAAACATTTGTAGATGAGACCATCTATATATACTTAATCATAAGCACTTTTTTTATCTAAGCTAATCCCCACAAAAGATTTCTTATCCAACTTTACGTCTGTTATTTTTTTGTATATTATATATGTTGCTGTTATGTTATCTTTAAAAGGGACAAATCCTTAATGTTATTGATGAAGTTTTTGTTCTGTTATTAGAAGATGAGCAGTTCGATTGACTAAAATTATTTCAAAAGTTTTGGAGAAAACTGAAGTTAACGCTATTGGTCTAAAAGAGGAGATTTTTGCCTTGTCCTTGCATGGTTTGGAATTGGAAGAATTATAGCATGCTTTCATGCTTTTGGGACAATTGAGTTATCAAATATTTGTTGAAAGAATTTTAAAATTATCGAACGTTCACTATGGTTCAGTAGTTTCAGAAATTTAGCCGGGATCTGGTCTGCACCTGGAGTAGTGTTCTTAGCAGATGTTATTGCTCTATTCAATTCAGATATATGAAAGTGATTGTTAATTATACTATTATCTTGGGCAAAATAATCCAAAGGAAATGGTTCATGTTTAATATTATTGGATGCAAAATTCTCTGAAAAGAGCTCTGTTTGAATCTGTGGATTATATATGATTCTATTATGTATTTGAAGAAAATTCAGTGGTGACTCAGGATTATTTTTCATTAAAAGTGTTTTGAGAATGCTATAAAAGATTCTCGGGTTAAAAATGTTATTACAGATTGTATCCCAGTACGCTTTTTTGCCTTTTTAATACTGAATCGAAGCCAGCTTGAATATTGTTTATATCGGATCCATAATTTTTTTGGAGAGATTTCTCGAATGGCTTTCTTTCGGAAGCAATTTTTTAGTTTATACAGGTTGTGGCATTTGGTATTCCACCAAGGAGGGAAGGTTTTATTAAAGATTTTTATCTTTTGAGTATTATTTGAAATTATTTTAGCAATATTGTCAGAGAGATTGTGATCATATATCCCAAAGGCTGTTAATTTTACTTGCTCTGTTACTGAGCGCCAATCTACTTTATTGATGGTACGTTTAATTGGGTTATAAAATTAAAATCTGTGATAACTGGGCAATGGTCACTATTTTAGGAACTGTCTGAAACAAAAGTATTACTATATCCAATGAGATTTGAAGAGCAAAGGGTAAAATCCAGAAGATCACCGGAGCCAACATTGCTTCAAAGGGTAGGAACATCATTATTTAGAAGAATATAATTTGAATTTGTTAGCCACTCCACACAAAAATTTCGCTGTATGGAGAAGTATGATTGGAGTCCCACATAGGATGATATAAATTAAAATCACCAAAGATGAATACTGGATCCGATAACGATTCAAGAAAGGAATTAAGTAATGTGATATTGAGACCTCGAGATGCATATAAATTTATAAGATGAAAATAAGTATTATTAATTACAATTTGTAATATTAAAATTTCGTATTCTGATAGCTGCGTATCATGAAAGGAAATTTGTCTGGCAGATATGTTAGCTGGAACTGCTATCAGCAGTCCTCCTCCTGGTCTGTCAATTCTGTCTTTTTCTGAAAATTACTTTTCCTGGGATTTAAAAATGATCTTTAGGTTTTAAAAAAGTTTCTTGAAAAATCCAGATGTCTGATTGTGAAAGAAAAGGGAGGAATATTTAACCAAATTAGCTTGTTTTTTAGGCTTCTACAATTCCATTGCAGAAAACGCATAAGATTTAAAAGAAAAATTAATAGATAAAAATTTTTTTTCCTCCGCTTGAGAAAATGCAATCCAATTAATTATAGATACGTTATATATTTTAAAGGAAAAAATTCACGATTAAGACTTCAATTTTGATTTTCAAATGAACAATATCGATGTCATTATATGAATTGTCCTTATCGTGAAATAAACTTGGAACAGCTATATCAAACTTTTGTTGCGGTAAATTTGCCTTTTTTTTCCTGTTGGGTGAAGATGGTTGTTTGCTTATTTCTATGATATTAACCAAGTGTTTGAACATAGATTCTAGCATATTTTGGACAGAGTTAATGATGGCTGCAATTTGCTTTTCCAAAGCTGTTTGAAAAATTGCTACAATATTTTCTAGTTTTTCTTTTTTTCAAATTCTTGCATGTTGGGCACTGGGGCTTCTGTTTTTAATACTGTAGAATAATTTGCAAAGTGTGTTTCTTTGAATTTACGTCGTGCCTCTCCCAAAGTTAGGTGATGGTTACATTTGAATTCGAGTATCTTTTTTTATTTGATAAAATTTGGACAATTGGGGGAATTTGCTGGATGATCTTCTTTACAATTTATGCAATTTGAGGAATTTATACACTGTTCAGCGTGGGATTCTCCATAGTTAATGCATCTTATAGGGCTAGAACAGAAGCGGGATAAGTGAGTGTAACTAAAGCATTTACTGCATTGCCGGGGTTTATCTATGAATAATTGTATTCTATGATTAAAGAACCATAGCTTTACGCATTCTGGTGTATTTATACCAAGAATTGTAATTAAAACTGATGATGCCTCTTGACGACTGTTGAGTTTGACGAATCTTCTAATTTCAACAATGTCAAGATCATTTGAGCTTTTTTTATTCTATTGCCAAGTCTGCCAGGTGTACATTAGTTGGAATATCAAAAAGCAGAAATCGTGAAGTGAATTCTTCCCTTATTAAGTTGGCCTTTACTGGAGTGTTTAAGATATGGTCAATATCTGTTATTTGAACAGCGCATACAGGATCCGAGGTGCTGATTTTTATTTTTGCACTTCTAGTGAAAAACATATGCGTTATATTGTCATGCCTAGGAATTTTGTTTTTTTAGTTCGGCATGTAGAAGATGCGGGTTCGATTTGGGAATGCTACCTGCTTTTCCTGTATGTTCAAGTAAAATTGTAATATCATTAAATTTTTATTGCCATTTAGGTAAATTAGTTCTTGGGCAGTTTGGACATTTCTATAATATTTATAGTCTGCAGGTTCCGTCATATTTTCTAATGCTAAGTAGCTTGGATCATTTGAGTCTATAACCCGGAATGAGGAGTGACTCAGCTTGAGTCCCCGTTAGAAAAAATAAATATGAAAAAAGAAATTGTGGTAAACTTACCAAAGTTCAGATAAGAGAAAAGAAAAATTCAACCCTTCTTCCTGCCGTACAGGTGTAATGAACGATTGGAAAAATAGGTATCGTAAAATAAATAAAACTTTCCGAAGTTTAGCAATACCACGTATATCAACACATCGACCACTTCCCACTACACACTTTCAAGATATCGATTTGTTGGTTGTCAGGGGTGTACACCATTACATAACTCTTCTGAATGTTTTGTACAAGTGTATATATACACGTTCAATTATTAGGCTTAACTCAATTTTTCAAACTAGGGGTTTTTTTCCTACTCTTTTTCTTGTACATTATGTCAAAATTTTCTGCCGAAGGTTAAAGTTAAGATGTTGTAAATATATTTTAATCCTTTTTCACTGTTCTAAATCAGTGACAGCTCAAGAAAACATAATAATTCTGCATTTGGATCAATTGACTTTAAACATGTTTACTTATGTTCTGGTTGGTATTTCTAATTTATAAAATCGATTACACTTATGCATTATTTGATTTGTTTTGTATTATTTACAATATGTTTATATTTATTTTATTATATTCTATACTATATATATGTGTGTGTGTGTTTGTGTATGTGTGTTCAAAAGTATTATGTAAAAATTTAAAATTTTAATGTTTTGCATTTTATGTATATGTTGGAGTCCACGTTACGTGTGCGTGCTTAAATTTGGTAATATTTTTCGCTAAATAGACAATACTTTTATCATTGAATGTGTAAGCTAAAATCTTCAAAATTCGGAAAATTAAGGATCTAACAAAATATTTGACTTATCCCGTATTAAAACACACGAAAAAAAGGCATTTGCGTTTTAACACTAGAACCGTGGCAGTTTCGGTAAACCTAAAACCGCGTGGGGGGTGTCAAATTGCCCCACTTAATAAAAACACGTGTTGTTACCCTAAAAGTACGCTGTAATTATTTGACAATGACATTTATTCCTTTCGAACATTAAATTGTTACAATAAGTGATAAAATAATAAGATATTACAATATGGAATATTTAATACAGTTAGTTAACCCTCTGACTGGACGACCCGCTAATTGAATTTCACTTCGAAAACGATCTACTTTTCCAAAGCTATTAATTCCGAAAATGCTTCGATAAATTTCGCGAACTGCTTTAAAAACGGATGGCTGTTTAGTGCTTTCCCCTGTTAACGCCTCAGGAGGTCCCGATTGGTTTTGCAGGGAAGGAACTTTATTGCTTTTTGGTCTCTGTGTTCTTCGAAACGGGAGGTTTCTCATTCACAGCTGTGGCCTAGGGCGAGGATTGTGAAATGGACATTTTCTACATTTCACGGCCAACAGAGAGTTCACCCAATTTATTGCAAATATATATTTCATATATTTGGAAAACTTGCTCAATTTCTGATCTAAAAACCAATTAGGTTTTAAGAAATTTTAATTTTCTAAGTTTTGATTTAAAATTCGGTTTCATTTTAAAGCATTTTTGCAGTCCTAGATTGAATTAATTAAAAATATTTTTTAACACAATCCAATATTTCGTGTGAAACGGCAATTAACTACAATTTTAGTTTTTAAAATCATTTCTGTTTGCTCATGTTTTTAAGTTTTTGAGTTTTCTCACATTTACTTAATTAAGATTGATTTAAAGACCAATATATTTTTGACACATAGTTTATATAATTTAAAAGCTCTTTACTTTGTTTTCATTATTTGTTTTCCTTTTGAAAAATGCCATGACCAAAATGAACGCAGGCTACTGTGATAAATAATACTTGAAAGGGATGGAATATGACGGAAAATGGTAAATCTAAAATTCAGCTTTTTCAGGTAATAATACAATTAGACTACAGAATACAAATGTTGCAGAATGAACTAAATATTTTCCTGATGTACCACAAACTACATTATAATAAATCTATTGTAGTTCTACATTGCAGTATTTGAAGGTCATGCTACAAAAACTTAAACTTGCTTAACTACCACGATGGGGAACTGAGAAAAAAATAGATATTGTTTACAAACTTGGTGATTTCTGGATTACGTTTGTATAACTACTAATTTCTATATAAATATTTTGCACTTAAAACTCTTGTGAATATATAAGGTTCTGATAAAAGTGAATAATTGATCAAATTAACAGTTGTTATCAATGTTATGTCTTGGAATATTTTGAATTAAAAAGATATTTCAGTCATATTTATTTCAAGTAGAATTTCCATGTAGAACATAAGTTGGATAGTAACAGATTGAAAAATTAAAGCTTTACATGCAATGGAATTTTTTATGCCTTTACAAATTTTAAATATGTTTTTCTCAGATTTTTAATTTTGAAGATCAGAGTGTTTTCTAATCCCTAAGGCGTTTTTCCTGTTCAAGATAGAGTCTTGAAATATCTTGTAAATGTTCCCTTACATATGTTCTATAAAAGTTCATATGGATTTAGGTCTGAGAGCTCTAGTTATTTTTTAAAAATATCTTAATGTTAATATTTAAAAAAAAGTTAGGTTTTTCAGGTTTAGCCATAAAAAAAATAATTATTAAAATTCAACAAAGAGATATATTTTAAATTTTATACTTTTTGTTTTCAATAATCTAAGAAATATTAATCACTTACAATAATTAAATATTTTTAATAATTTAACATTTTAGAAAAGTTTTAAAAATTTCAAAACTGTTCAATGCTTTAAAATTGTGAAATAATGGCTTGTCAAACTAACCTATTATTTTCAGAATCAATATAATAGTACAATTTGAATATAAAACAAAAATTAATTTTACTGTGACAAACTGTTTACGACTTCTACTCATATTGTAAAAAGAATGAAAGATAAATATATAACATAGTCGCAGTTAAAAAACACATTCATAATATGTTAAAAATCCTGTCCCGATACAAATTTCAATGCATTTTCAAACTGTAGCTAAAAACAATTATATGTTTATTAGGACATAAATTATTTATATTTAGATATATTTTTCCTTATTAAGTACATAATGAATAATGGCAAGATAATTTGTAAAATCATGAAATATTTTAATGAAGAAAAAAGCCAGACATAATTTTAGATAGTTAGAAATTTAATTATATAATACACAAATATGCATGTTTTAAAAGAAATAAGTTGGCTAAGAAAATGAAATTTACTAAAAATTTCCTGAATAAAGTAAATCAGATTTCATCCTCAAATACATATAATTGTAAGAAAAGCTTTTATTCAATTTACAATTAGTTACAAAAAACCTTTAACAAAAAATAATTTTAACTGATATAAATTGCAAAAAATATCAAAGAAGTATGAGAAAGACACATGCATGTCGTTTACAGAAATGTCACAGTGTGATATTTTTCGAAACACGGCACTGCACACAGTCCAACATTACAGTCTTTACATTGAAAACGAGTTTCTTTCCGAATGCGTTTTCCATTATCATTCATTTTAAGGTTGCATACCACACATTTTCGCGATGTTTTTTTTTTTTTTTTTTTTTTTGAACAGTCACTTTCTACATATGAAGGGAAGTGCCTTCCAACTAAGCGGACTACATTTTCAGAAATGTTAGGAGAAGCAAAGTTCCCTTCCAAACTTCCACATCACAGCTACGTGAGGACTTTTGACCTCGACGTGTTTAACGTGCATCAGCTCCTCTTCAACGCTAAACTTTTGTGGTACCAGGGCTCGAACACTGGATACGAGTTCATAACCATGACCATCAGGATACCGTGGCCGCAAAAAAAAAATAGCAAGTTTGAAAGAAATGTAATGGAGAAGTATATTTGAAGAAATAACTTCAAAACTTAAAGAAAAACCAAAATATCAAAATTTATTTTAGGAATAATAGTGAATATAACTTCGTAAACCTAAAACCACTTTACGCAGTGTATTTTGAAAGTGAACGTTTCCTCTTTTAGAGAAACTTACTATAATTATGTCAAATTCCTTTCATTTTGCTCTAAGGGGATCCCCGAAACAACGTAATTTATTTGAAACACAAAATTACTTATGGTTGAATCTAATACAATTCCCTACAAAATGAATGAAAACCCTTTTTTATCATATAAATTGTGTTTGAATAGGAGATGGTTAGTTAATAAGAACATTTAAAACTTGTCGGCAATCTATGGACCTGTGGCACGTGGTAAAATTCTTAGTGGCACTCAGCACTACTCTACAAATTTGTCAATTCTTAAGTGGATGGAAGTTGATAATAGACCTTTTTTGACAAACATCTTCTGAGTTATGGACATTTATGGAACAACAAAATAATCTGAAAGATAATTCTAAGGATAAATTTACAGCTATTTTGTAAATAATTGAGTGTTATTGCTAGGGGATTTAATTGTTGAAAAAAGAAAATTGCATGTACTCTGATTTCCACTTATGATTCGGCATATCAAAGTAAAAAATCTTTCCTAATATGAAAAATATTTCGACTCCGCAAAGAAATTGTTTAACAAAACTGAATGCTCAGAATCGTGTCATGCATTATACCCCTGGTTTTGCGATATGAAAGAAGAGTCGTGAAAGAGTTAATTCGCATTACAATTTTTATTTAACTGTAATGAAGGGAATCATTTGTATTTCACTTTGTCTATTTCTTATTTAAGTAAATATGTTGGAAACATACATTTTTAATTTTTTTATCTTTGTTGAAGAAATAGTAACATTTTATATTGTTTATTTTTATGTTAATAAATGTATTTTATTGATCCATAATTAATATAAAATATAAAACTGTAAATTTAAATTATTTACCTCTATTCTTTAAATCTGCAAATATTACCGTAAGAATCGAAGGATTTAAAAAATTTCCTACTATGTGGCACGCTGAATGATACTGACAGATTGGATTGGCACGGCTTAGCTACACAGTTGCCGCCCCTGGTTTAAAATGTTGGGTAAGAACCATTATATTTTTAAAATTTTATAAATATACAAAATGAGAGTATTTTGTCAATACATGTTTTAAATGGAGTAAAGTTTACGAGAACGAAATATAAAATTGCGTTAAAATTATTGGTACTTTATCAACCGTACTTCTTATATATATATATATATATATATATATATAAAAGAAGTACGTCGATAGAGTACCGTTGTTACTGCCAACTCGTGACAATGAATTGGAAACTACGTTCACAATTCATTGTTATTAAAATATATAAAATTTTACATGACTTATTTTTGTATTTGTTATTTTTTTATTCCTTATTGAAAGCAACAAATGGGAGTTCATTACCTGCCAAAACTGCAGAGGCCTGGTTGTTTACTCCACAAGCTAAGCTCCTACCTTATGCTTACACTGCCCTACTAAGTAAAAATGCCGTCTTCTGCTCGTCAAGATCATGGAATTGCAGATATTATTTTCCATATATTTTAAATATTAGTTTTCTAACTTCTACATCAGCCTTTTAATAGTGTACACTCCTGCAAAGAAGTCTGAATTCAAAACTATAAAAACATATTATTCCCAACAATGTCATTTATACCTTTATTTTTTATAATCAATAAATGCGTTAAACTATTAATTTGTTATCGCAACTATTTAATATTAAATGCGAAAAAAAACGAATAAGTTTCAAACTGAAACTTAAAGTGAATTTTTCAAAAATTGTCATCGATATTCTCATAACTTTTACATATTGACATTTTATCATATCACACATCTATCTTCTATGCAAAAATCTATTATAACTTCATCAAATGTTTCAGCATATTTTTACTCATAACATGCAGTTTTCAACCACATTGTGAGGCCGCGGTAGCCTAATGGTCAAAGTAACGGACTCGTAGCTGACGTGTCATGAGTTCGACCCCAGCACCACTGAAGATCCGCCGTGTAAGGGAGCGATGCTCAAGCGTCATCCTCGTCACTTGACCATGGTTTAAAAAAACGATGTCCGTCACCAAGTGAGTGAATATTAACGTCGCACTGTTCAGCTACACGAGGGCTTTTAGTGATGGACCTTGTAATTTTGAAGCATGGTCAAATGACGAGGACGACACCTGAGCTAGCACCCCCCTCTCCTAACTACCACACCAACGAAAGGACATTTCAGCTCTCGATAGATTTAACGTGCATCGCTGCCCTACACGGCGGGTCTTTTGTGGCACTGGGCTCGAACTCGAGACATGCCAACCATGATTCGATACCTAGACCACCTGATACCCCGGCCACAATTCCGTCGCCAAAAGCCCTCAAGTAGTTGAGTAGAGAAGAGAGAGAGTTTGACTTTAATATCCCTTCACTTAATTAAATTATATGAAATTTGAGGAATACTTGAAAAAATATTAGAAGTCGAATATATACATATATATATATTAAAAAATTAATCTAATGATAATTTTAAATATCCAAAGAATTATTAGTATTTATGGTAAATATATGTTTTTCAACTGAGTATGTGAGACACGCATAAATATCTTTTTCGAAATTTCAATGCAGAATTTTAGTGGAGCTAATACAAAATGCCTAGTTTTGCATGGTTAAGATTATAAAAATGTCCAAATTTTAATAACCTTTTCTTCAGTCAACCACTAATGGAACATGAATGATGAGGGATTATGCATAAATATATATTTTTTTAACTTGAATTTAAAAAGGATCTTTATATTTATTTATATGCGCAAATGTTAACTGTAAATTTGTCCAGATGCTTTTAAATACACTTTATTTGAAGATTCAAGTTAAAAAATATAAACTTGAGAAGTTCTCTTTGAATGAAATTAATGTTCAGACATTCAAAATTATCTTTCAAGATCGTAAACCTTTAAAGGGGGGAAAGAATTTTGAAAAATACCACCTTACCGGTTTTGAACACATTACTTGAAGGTAAAAAGTCTGTTTGGTTCATTTTTGGTGAGTTCCCGGCCTTAGGAAAAAGTCAGTGTGGTCCGTTTTCGAAGCCTCTCTAGTAGGGTGAAAAAAGCCGTGCTGTCCAGTTGGAGGGTTAAATATACAGTCAACTTTAATAGAAATATTTAGTTTCTTTTACCAGTCAAAATTTCCTACACATTCCGTGCACTTTTTGGGTAACTTCTTTTTATATATTTTGTACAATTTTCACACATCGTTATTTTACAGTTAGAACAAGTATCTACGGTTTTGCTTCTACCCTTGAAAGCTTGGCAATGAACCCATTTTCAAATCTACGCAGATTTTTCAGGAGTATCCGCTTCTGTTTGTATATCTTCCTTGTACTTTATTTTGAGAATATATGCATTAAGCAACTCTTCAATGAGTATGGAGGCATTTTTCCCATACGGAAGGATAATGGGAGGAGGGGAGTGGGGCTCTACTACTAGCTCAGTGTTTCTCAAACATACATATTATCATAATGAATACACTTTTTACCCGAAAGTAGTCGCGAGGGACACGAAATTGATAATTCTGGCAAAATTGTTTATTTGTTATCAAAGAAAAATTGAAAAGTCCTTTAAAGTAGGTAAGTAAACTTTCTCTTAGTTAAATTATTCTCTTGAATCATGATTTGTATCGTGTACAATAAAATAATTATAAAAAAAAAAGAATTGGAGTGACTCAATAACCCCGCTCGACCGCATTGAGTGCGCGCCTGCTCCCAGGTTAAAACATGTTGAAGTCTTCTTGCTTTAAATATTAAAAATAATACAATTATTCTTCATCGGAATTTTATTTTATTGTTCATTATTTAACATCAATTATAAATGCTAATTCTGTGAGGCTTAAAATTTGCTTAAAACTAATTATAATTTGAGCAATCATTTAAAAAAAACATTTTACATTTTCGTAAACATTGTCTCGCACTTGGCCTTACTCTCCTTATAACACAGCTATTATATCAAGAATGTATATATTCTCATAAGTAAATTATTCACTGGAATTACGATTTTTATTATGAACTATAAAAAGAATTATAAAAAAAGAATTGGGGTGACTCAATAACCCCGCTGGACCATTGGTATCGAGTGCGCGCCTGCTCCAGGGTTAAAATACGGTGAAGTCTTTTCGCTTTAAATATTAAAAATAATACAATTATTCTTCATCTGAATTTTATATTATTGTTAATTATTCAACAGCAATTCTAAATGATAATTCTGTAAGACTTAAAATTATAGTTCAATTTAAACTAACTGTACTTTGAGCAATCATTTAAAAAAATCATTTTACATTTTTGTAAACATTGTCGCGCACTTGGATTTACTCTCCTTACAAAATTCAGCGATTATTTCAATAATGTTTTATTTTCTTATAAATAAACTCGTGCAAGCGGGTACTTCAGCCGGTAAACTTTGAATGTATCAGTGCTCCATAGTAGTTTATAACTAATTAATTAATACTAAATTAAGAACAAGTTTAATAAGTATTAACGACTTCCATGGACTTGTCTTGCAAAGCAAAGTTTTTATAAGGAATGCTTATGATTAGAAATTGACCATCTGGCTTTTCTATATTTAGCAGATATCCATATTTTGTCTTCTAAGCAGTCACCGCATTTTGCAATATGTTCAACTTAAAAATTAGAGAAAGGAAAAATAACATAATAATTATCCTATTACTTAATTAATTAATTTTTTTTGCTTAAAAGTAGTATTCAAAATTTAATACTTATGTTATTAATTTGTATGGTTTATAATTAAGATCTCGTATTGTAGCTTTAGCGTCAAAGTACATTATTATTGCATTTAGTGCATTATTAATGTATAAGGGGGGCGCGATAAAAATTGTGATTGAAAAGGGGGGCACCAGGATTGAAAGTTTGAGAAGCACTGCGCTATATATATATAGCTACTACTGCAACAAAATTCTCAGCTACTCTTCTGTTATCAGTAATAACCTACCAACCTTGAAGAATTGTTCTGTTTACATCTGCGAAATGGAAAGAGGACCGAAAAAGCCTTTCCCATTCCAGGAAACGTTGAATTGCAAATTTAGTACTCGTGATTAGAATGGGGTCAAAATGACCCATTCCGTGGTTTTAGTTATATGTATAAAAAAATGATAAGTATTTAATGTATCATATTTTCACAGATTATTATTGGTATAAAAGTAGGAAATTCAAGAATTTTTTTTTTTCAATACCGTTAGTAACTTTTTGAGAAAATATGAAACAAAGTTGCTTTTGGATCAAAATGATCCCATCAGCGGTTCTAGTGTTAAAGAAACAAATCAAGAGATGCTCACGTTGTGTTATAAGACCTTAATATGCTTCTTAACTAAAGGCACTAAAATTACTTGTCAAAGTTTAAAAATTATTTAACAAATTCCTAAATTATTTTTCAAAAAATTTTTTTTTAATTAATCTAATTAGTATAATTCTTTAAAATGTATTTACTTACGCACCTTTAATTAAATGTTAATTATTTTTCATTTTAATCAGTTATCCCAAGCGAACGAAAACAAAATTATGGGCAGTAAAATTTTCTTAGCGAAATTACCCCAAAAGCGAGTATCAAGATTAGCAAACTATAGTGCAAACAGTGTTATAGTTACATCCCACTGCAAGTGTAAATATACTAAATTATTGATGGTAGAATCATGTCCAATAGTTAATCGATGTATTTATTCTAGAAATTAATTAGTCACATGCAATCTATCTTCCGCATTTCTCGCGAATAAATCAGTTTCATCACATCCATTCATTGCGCCGTCTAACTTGCTGACATATAATCGAATCTCTGCTTCTTACTAATCTTGATCCTTAATATTCTGATGGATAAGCTAAATAAATAAACATACTAATTGCTTATGATTCTGAAACTAATAATAATCGACTAACTACAGATGACCTATATACAGTCATGGGTACAAGAGAATTTCAGCAGTTATAAATATAATAAAAAATAAAAGAGGTAAATAAATCTTAATATTCATTTATCATGTTTTACGACTTCTCTAAACAAATACCATCCAGATTTATACACTTATAGCAGTGGCTCTTCACCTTTTGAAGGAAGCCATTGTAAAGCACAGTAGATTGCTTTGCAACCCAGTGTTTCATTAACTCGGCACTTCTCACGCAGGGTATGTCATACCCAGTGCCTAACTTTTTTCGAGACTCCTTCTGAACCTTTCTTGAAAAACGAATAGTCTCCCGTATAGCTAAGATGATATCCTTTGAAGTACTTTAGCCTGTAGGTGAATTTTGAATCTACATTTCTATATACCGCCTCTTTGGGCATGTCATACCCTGCGCATGAATCACTTTTATAGTTCTAAATGCATGATCATGATTTAAACTCTTTCTTATGCAATGGCAAATTACTGTAGTTATGATGAGGAAGAGTGATTTAGGTAATTATAAATGGATACAGTATTTAATGGATTGAGTACAACAGTATTTTCGGATAAAGAAAGCCTCTTTGCAGGAATGAGGATGAAGAATCGAATGAAGAGTGTAATAGCTAGTATGCTTTCTCTAATGAAATCAATCCAGATAATTTAACTGAGGAACCAATCATCCTCTTTGGAAAAATATCCACGTCATATTCAATGGCTAGAAAATGTAATCGACAATGACAATAATTTTGTGCTTTTGAACGGTGAGACAATAAATGCTCAATTTATTTTGTTAAGTACTCAGAAACCAGCTACTAAAGATAGAGTCAAACACTGATTTCTGAAATGTATTGCAATTCGATTTATAGAAGAATTTAGGCAATGTGTGTGTGTAGAAACCAGCAAGCTATGCGTCTACGAAATTAAAAAAATAAATTAAGATCCAGTGAAAACATCGCACTCACTCGCGTCGAAGAGTAAAGGTGTGTATAAACAATGTACTGAATGTCCTGATAAAAAAGAACAGAAAAGATAAATTTATGTGTAAAAAATGTAATAAACATGTTGTAATTTCTACATTTCCTCTTTTTTCTAGTTTGTATGCATATTTACGGTAAAGACAGAATATAAACACCCTTAGGCATAAGATACCCTCCGTGAGAAATTCCATACGTTTTTTCGAGTGAGATATTCCGGGTTAAATAAAATAATCTGTTTTGTAAAATTGTCAACACGTCAACGTCTTTTTTAGTTCAAGGAGTAAGAAAAAGTGGCTAGGAAGGAGATAAACAGAATGATATGGATAAGGCATAGGGAGAAGGAAATATATTTTGCTAAAGGACCTCTATATGGGGAGCAGTTGTATGGCCAAAAAGAAGACGGGTGAGTTTGTTTTTTGAGCATGCCAGTTTTTGATAAAAAAATCACGCATTTTGTTGAAAAGTGTGCTGTAATAGACACTAATGATGGTTTGAATCTTCAACAGATATAAGATGACTCCTAGGCAGTACCAAAACGCAGACACCATGATTTTCCCTGCAGACCAGCACCTGAGCTTTCGTAAGTGGATGCATATTCCAATATTACTACTCCTAGATCATCTCTGTTCCTTTTTTATTTCTGGATTATATTGCTAGTTCCCAAGATTTGCCAAACAACATAAAAAACCGGTTTTAACCCCTTCCTGACTTTAACGAGTTGAGTTCGGGCACTCGATTATAGCTTGGGCACTGTGCAATCGGTCTTTCCGAATTAATTGTCTTTTATGTTTTCGAAAAATTAAAAAGCACCGTTCGATGAGATTTTTTTGAATCCTCTTTTAGGCTTGTCTGAAGGACACTTTATTTACCACATTCACACAACACGAATGAAAACTAATCCAACACGACAGTGTTGCTGCTCAAAGAAAGAGAATGAAGGAAAGAAAGTAAGAAAAGAAATATTATCCGGTTGTGTGTGTGTGTACCAGATCGCTAAGTTAGGTTATGTTCAGTCACGTGTTTTCAAATTTATCATACATGATCAAATTTTGATTAAAAATTTCATAATCATTTATGTAAATGCAGATCATATAAATAAAATTTGTAATTCAAGATAAAGCTATATATTCTAAGTTTTATATTTATAGTTTGTGTAAATTGCCTCCAAAATCTAATGATAAAGTTAAAAGCTACTTGAGAAAATTTAATTTAGTTTCTTCATCTTCCTGTGATTGTAATATTGGTGGCGAGGAAAATGTAAAATATGTTCTTATTTTGTGTTCCAGACTTGTCAGAGAACGAAAAATAGGAACTTAATATAAACTGTCCTCCGAATCTCTTCAATAATTTAATTTCAAAACAAGTGGTGATAAATGTTCTGGGAATTTGTTGTAAATATTTGTAATCCTTCATAACCACAAAAGTTTTTTTTCCCTTCATTTCTTTGTAATGTGTCATTATTTCTTAATTCTGTGTGCCCCGTGTGATACTTTGTGGTGCACGCGGATTTTATAATTGATTCCAATAAATAATAAATTTAAAAAATGTAAGGATTTCTGCCACAGAGAATGCCATTTTTACAGGTAAATTGCTCCTTTATGTAAATATTTTTTTTTACTTTAATTTTTGGGAAGTTTTGATTGTGAACGGTGCTATAAGGTTAAAAAGAGGTGTATGTTTGAAAATAAGCAGAAAACAATTGACAGTTTTGATCAAGTGTCCAGAAATAAAATGAGCCTGGTAGGGGTTAACTTGCTTCGAAAAATTCAAAATTTAACTTGAAAGGACGCATCATGTTTATTTTTGAAAAGAATTCGACAACTGCGGAACGCAACGTGCTGACACATTTCACTAATGCAGTTATTTCTCAATAGTTCTCCACGCATCCCCTTAACTAGTAAATCTCCTTCATAATCATAATATTCGGTCTTGTAGGATAAAGATCGTAAACTTTCTTTATGATGGAAGCACCGTCCATGAGTGGTGGTGTTGCATTCTCTGTAATTGTTATTTTGCCATTTTAAAAATTATACTTGTATTTTACATTAGTGTCATACGGTGGAATATCATTTCAATATATGCAATTATCATTTCATCTGGGATGTGCCAATTTCTGTAACATTACAAGCGAAAAAAAATCGCCACATTGCATTGCTAAGTTCACTTTCTAAGTCTCAGGATGAATCCTATACATGACTCTCAGAAACTAAATAAATCAAAATTAATATCGAATTTTCATATTATTATGTACTTTAAGAGCAGAAGTATATGCAATTTATATGTTCTTGTTTTGAAATAAATATTATGCAGTTATTTCATTTTTTGTTAGTAATAATTAAAGCTCTACTATGGCCCTATGCATACTTATAAATGTTTTCTTTAGCCACATACTACTTTTTTATAATTTAAAATAAAATCTAAGTAATATATTGAAGTATAACAAGACATTACTGTCCATATATATATATATATATATATATATATATATATATATATATATATATATATATATATAATAATAATAAAGTATCCACAGTAATATAATAACACACTCCTAGTTTCACACACCCGCAGGTACACGTAAAAATTAACTTTCATGTGCCAACTTTCCCCTATGTTCGCCTTTTTCACTGGGCTGAAAACAGAAAAGCATTGAGGAAGTATAAAAAATTTAAATGTAACATGATAAACAGATTCTAAAAATATAAACATACACACACACACACACATATATATATATATATATATATATATATATATATATATATATATATATATATATATATATATATATATATATATGGGAGACAACAAGGGGTCCAAGACTTTTGTCTTTTTCACATTTATTTTAAATTTAAACAAAAATTAATTAAATGTAGCTATTCTAACAGATAAGTCTTCATGAATTCTCGACGGGAACGCCTGCTCGCGAACCTCCGTTGTTCTTTTCTCTCCGCTTTTCTCTCTCTTAAGTCTTAAAGTTTTCACAGTTTCGGTTCTCATTAGCTGCGCCTGCGCGCGAAGACTGTGCTTTGCTTTTGGCTGCATGCCACAATCGGCCAGCCTGACTGTACGCTGTCCGCAGCGGTACGTCCTCCTTTTTTCCTTTTTCATCGAGACCAGAGGAGGATCTGAAACATACAAAAAAAAGCGGAACAGACAAGGACTATACGACAAATACACAAAGATTTAACATATCATAAATTTGTTGAACTAGACCAGTGCTTCTCAAACTGTGGGGCGCGCCCCTGGGGGGCGCGATAACCCTTCGAGGGGGTGCGAGCATCTTGAAAATATAAAAGGCTTAAACAATTATTTTTTGAATGAAGTAAAACAAAATGCTTTCTGACAAAATAAAAAATACACATTTACACTGATATAAATTATATATATCATCTGGTTTTCCACTTTCAAAAGATTCCACTTCAAACGCTCATTAGCTATCTTTGATCCCAAAACCAAATAAAAAAGATATTTTGTTTTCTTTGCTGTAATCCCGCGATGAGAGATTTTTTACTACGTTTCTTGTAACCTCTAGAATAGTACTTTTGTTTATCATCTCTTTGACCTTCAAACTTACTGGTATGCTTAACTCCGTCTACTTTTCTTTTGGGAAAGTTGTAAATAATATTTTTCTGTTGCTTTTTCCCCACGTAAATGAGTTTTATGATGTATGGATAAGCATATTGAGCACTTTGAAGGATTAATTGGCCAAGATGTATTTTATGAGTAATCTGAAATTGCATTATAAAAAACGTTTTACATAATTATTTTTTTATAACTGACATCGATGTTTTTGTATCGAATACATTTTTTTCATGGGAGCGGTCGCATGAGGCGCTGAATCACTCCAAATTCTGGTAAAACTGTTTATTCGTTAACAATTTCTTGACAGTATCCTCCGATATGACAGTCTTAATGGAAACTAAAATGAATTTGTCACATTTATGCCTCTTTTTTGAGAGTGGCAAACGGTTTTTTACAATCAAGGTACTTGTTTTGATCGAGTTCCCTTCACGACCACTTTTGTTCAGAAATATTTTCTATGAATATGCTATACTTTCCCCTACGATTAACTTTGTGGTTTTAATTGCTGTGTTGTGCAACTTTTTATGGTTTATAAATGTAAATGAGCAGAATATAAAAAAATGGGCATCTGTGATCTCTCTATTGAAGGAAGATGAAACTGATCAAGCAATTAAAGAACCTGATGAAATAATGCATATTAATCGTGATAGCGAAAGTAAATATGACAAAAGTGATAGACATGAAACGTTTGAGTTGAATTGTAATTTTCAAATGCTGCCTAAAGAAGTCTATCAAGAAAATTAAGATATCAAAAAACTAAGAAGCCATATAAAAATGTAACACTTCGCCTTGTCAAAAGACACAAGCAAGAAAAGGTTACACATGCTATTTGTAGATCATCAAAGAATAGAAAAATTACAATAACGTGAGCAAAATATGACAGTTTTGATTGCAAATAACGTTCTTGTATTGTTAGTGAAAAGTGTCTGTGATTTATGTTCTTTATTAAGGTCACGCACATTTGGAACGGTTTCATTAGTTTTATTGGATTTTTTCTCAAATCATCAAAGAAAAATTAAAAAGTCCTTTAAAGTAGGTAAGTACATTTTCTCTTAGTTAAATTATTCGCTGCAATTGTGATTTTTATCGAGCAGAAAAAAATAATTATAAAAAAAAAGGATTGGGGTGACTTGGTGAAGTGATTGCGCGACCATTAAGGTTAGTGTGGAGTGGGCGCCTGTGCTTCCGGGTTAAAACATTTTGAAGGTTTCTCGCTTTAAATATTAAAAATAACACAATTATTCTTCATTGGAATTTTTCATGCGTTTTCCTTATTTAATATTAATTCTAAAATCATTTTATATTTTTGTATGCATTGTTGTGCACTTGGTTTTACTCTTCTTACAATTAAGCTATTATATCAAGAATAATGCATTATTTTTAAAAAAATAATCGCAGAACGGGTACTTCAGCCAGTCTACTTATAAATGTATCAGTACTGCACAATGTATTTTATAACTAATTTATTAATACTAATTTAAGGCGACTTGGTACCCTAAAAATCACAAACCTATCGTTTTTTTTATTTTCATTTAATCTTATTCTTTGCATTATTATCTTTCGATTGATATATCACTTGTGCATGTCGGAAATTTAGAAGTTGAATAAAATTTCATTTGAAAACAAATTAGGTAATTCAGCCACACCCCTTTTTTAGAAAAAAAAAAAAAAGCTAAAAATGTGTTATGATAAAAAAATCTATTTTAGAAATAGAAATAATAACTATAAAAAAGAATGTGTAGTATTAAAAGCAGAATATTTCCGAGGCAATACAATAATGTAATTTTTCTTCCTTGTGAAATGTGTGCATGTAAAATTTTTAAATTAAGGCATTTTATATTAATAATTTTATAATTTCAGTTCTTATTCCTGATATATTTTTCATACAAATGTAATACTTTAATATTATAAGAAAAACAGCTAAAATTTCTGTCGTGACAGAAAAAAAAAAAATTTTTTGAAGTTTTTCTTGAGTTTTCTTGTGCAATTAGTACTCTCAAAAAGTTGATCATTTATAAAAATGTGTGGGTTGAAAACATATGAAAATGCAATTATTTTAAAGAAAAACGTATAAGTAATATCTTAAAGTGGTATTTTAAGTTTAATTAAGCTTATAATAATTTTTTCCGAATTATAAACTTTAAAGTGGTTTTTCTCAGTTTGTGTTTTTCGAAACCTTAGTGCATTCAAAATGCTACTCCTTCGACAATTATTTACCAATCACTTCAATTTTTTCCAGCGTGTTAAAAATAAAGCATGTAATAAAATTAGGGATCCGTTTTGCTATAAACTGAATACTTTTTTAAAAAAAAAAAAAAAATGTAAGACATGTTGGCTTTTTCGTTGATTTTTAGCTTGTATATCAACATTTTATTTTTTTTTCTCGAAAACGAATGAAATTATTCTAAAATCGATCCCTAAAGTTAAGAACACCCATAAGAATATTATAAAAATGTCAGGTCAAAAATTAATTTTTACAAAAGGAGTAGGATTTTAAAATGTTCCCAATTTTCTTCAAAAAATTTAAATTTTTAAAATTGTGTGAATAATATATGAAAATTTTTATCTGGTAACATTTTCTTGAATAGAAACATTGTATAAAATGTTAAAATATAATTTCTAAATACGTAAATAAAGAAGTTTGCTCAAAGGGTGCCAAGTCCCCTTAAGAGCAAGTTTAATTATTATTAGTGACTTCCATGGGCTTGTCTTGCAGAGCAAAGATTTTCAAATGAAGGCTTAATATTAGAAATTGACACTCTGAGTTCTTTTTCTATATTTAGCTGAGATCTATATTTTGTCTTCAAAGCAGCCACCGCAGAAAATCCGGTTTCACAAAGGTACGATGTTGAAAACGGTAAAAGTATACGAAATGCTTTTGTTTTCAGTTCAGAAAATTCATCATCTACTTCTGCCCAAAATTGAAAGAGAGTTTTATTACAAAATTGTCTTTTAATTTCGCCACTAGATGTGAAATCTATGAAACGTTCTTCTTCGGTAGTGGAGAATCCTTCTGGGGTATTTTGAAATGGATCTCTCACCCATTTGTAACTTGCTATCAAGTTGTCCTCAGCAAAAAAATATTTTTTAAAATTTTTTGCTAACATAGCTAAATGATATTCAATAGTTTTATAAACAACTTCCACATCTTGTTCTTCAGTTTTGTAAGTTTTTACACATTTATCCGCATTTTGAAGCATTTCTAGGTTTTTTTTTGCTTTAAATTTCGGCTCCATAATTGTAATTTTCTACAAAAGCATTAATTTTATCACGAGTGTCAAACATATGTACATTTGATGCTTGAAGTTGAAGATTCAATATATTTAATTTCTCAAATATATCGACTAAGTAGCTCAACTTCATCAGAAATAAACCATCTCGAAATTTCTCAGCTTCCGGTAGGTTTTCATCTTCTAGAAAAATGGTAATTTCATTTCTTAATTCATAAACACGTTGTAAAAATTTCCCGCGTGATAACCATCTTGCTTCACAATAAAATAGCAACGATGAATGCACTGTGCCCATGTCTTTGCAAAGTCCAGAAAAGATTCTTGATTTTAGGGGTCTCATTTTTATGTAATTTACTACAGTCACAACTGTCATTAGCACAATATTCAGGCCAGGACTAATTTCTTTGGAAGCCAGAGCTTCTCTGTGGATCATACAATGTGTCCAGATGCACAGTGGAGTTTTTTTTTGTTTCACAAGTGCTTGTATACTTTTAAATCTTCCTGACATTATACGAGCACCATCGGTGCATATTCCGACACAATTTTTCCACTCTATATTTGCCTCGTTTATAAAATTATTTAAAATATCAAATAATGCCATTGCTGTGGCTTTAAGTTTTATTGGTTTACAAAAAAGTAGTTCTTTTACCGCTGACATACCATCCCAAAATCGAACATACGCAATGAAATGAGCATCTTTATTGCTATCTGTTGCCTCGTCAAGCTGAATTGAAAACAATTTATCACGCAACTTACCGAAAAGCTGTTGCTCTACATCTTCAGCGATATCATCAATTCGACGGGAAACAGTATCATTTGATAAGGGTGTGGACTGCAACTCTTTGGCAAAATTGTCTCCAAACATAGTTTCTACAATCTCAATTGCTGCAGGCAAAATAAGCTCTTCGGCAATAGTGTGAGGCTTTTTACATCTGGCTATATGGACTGCAACTCTTTGGCAAAATTGTCTCCAAACATAGTTTCTACAATCTCAATTGCTGCAGGCAAAATAAGCTCTTCGGCAATAGTGTGAGGCTTTTTACATCTGGCTATTTTATATGATACTTTGTAAGAAGTAAGTAAAGCTTTTTCATTCACTGACAAAGTTTTTTTAAAAAATGTTTTTTGTTTTCCGTATGATTTTAATTTTGATTCAAAGAACTCTCGAGGTTTGTTAATGTACTCACCATGAAGCGTTTCGAAATGTCTTTTAAGTTTATTAGGTTTCATACTGTCTGCTGCCAATATTTTTGAGCAAATAACACACAGGGGCTTTTCTTCTCCATTTACTTCAGTAATGGTAAAACCCAAAATTCAAGTATTCTTGAGAATATTTCCTTGATTTAATTTTCGGAACTATGCTCGTCTGTGCACTTGTTGATGCTTTATTATCGTCGAATGTTCGCTTATGACTTAAAAATTTATCCATGATTTTTTTGTTCCAATTTTCTGCAGTAATACTTAATAGTGTGAATTACAACTAACGCGCAAATTATAAAATGTACATTCAAGATAGATTTGGTAGCTATAGAAGCATCGAATGGACCAAGACTGATTGGAATTGTACGAGGTACAGCATTATTACATGTTTTGCGCAGACGTCCGATAGTTTGGCCAGACTCACGCAGACGCTCGCGAAAATGCCAGATGTGATGGATATGAGAGAGCGCAACATAAAGTAGACTATTTTTCAATTTCTACTATAAGTTCACTCTCATATATATCTTGTTCAAATTTTCAATCGTTGATAAAATACTTTCTATTCATTCATTCAAGTTCAAATACATTTTTTAAAACTTGTAGTGGGTGACACTTCATGTTAATACAGTTCTTTCAAATTTTAATTCATTAATTAAATTAAAAAATGAATAAATAGTAACAAACAAAAATTATAGTCCAAAAGCATTTATAGAAAGGAAAACTTTTCGTGCTGTCCCCTGTAACGCAATGGATAGCGCGCTGGGCTTCTAATCTTAAGGACGGTAGTTCGAATTCCATCCGAGATGGCCTAATTTCTAAGAATGTGTGTGATTTCTTCTTTACTTTACTATTTTCTTACACTAATTAAATTTAATTAATGAATAAATAGTAACGAAAAAGAATATTCCAATACCCCATATATAGAAAAGAAAAGGAAAAATTGCAAGGAAAATCGCTTTCTCTTTTTGTCGCTTAACATTGTGATTCTGTCATATGTATTACATATTTGTATTAATTGAAACTATTTAATAGAAAGTAACTAAAATAAGTTTTTCTGTGTTGGCCTAAGTAGGAATTGACTTAAAATTTATTTTTTATATTACTTGTTCTAATGACATTTGTACTTTTAGAAATGCATGATGGACGAAATAAATTTTTAATTAAATGTCATTTTGCAATCTGTCCCAATTTAAAAAATGAGAAAGGAAAAATAACATAACATTATAATTATTACTTAAAAAGTAATTTGCTTAAAAATATATATTATATAAAAGTAACGTATACAAAATTTAATACTCAAAGTGCATTATTATTGCATTCAGTACATTATTATTGAGGGAGGGGGTGGCGATGAAAATTATGATTGAAAATTGGGTCACCAGTAGTGAAATTTTGAGAAGCACTGTCTTACTTAATTTATTTATTTTGCAAAAAGTAGTATACACACAAACTGTAATACTTATGCTATTAATTTGTATGGTTTATAATTAAGATCGCGTATAGTAGCTTTAGCGTCAAAGTGCATTATTATTACATTCAGTACATTATTAATGTATAAGGGGGCGCGATAAAAATTGTGATTGAAAAGGGGGCGCCAGTATTGAAAGTTTGAGAAGCACTGAACTAGACAGTTTCTCCATCATGTGAAGGCACCTCTTCGACATCCGGAAGGTTCAATAGGAAAACATTGTGTTTCACAGGCATGGCATGATTCTGAGATGATGATAGTACGCTAGGATGAACGGAATCATTTATTTTGCTATCTTGGTCGTTATCAGTTCCATCAGGCATAAGAACGCTTTTTTAATAAGTTGATCTTTGGTTGAACGCATCGATATTTTCCTCTCTAGAGTTCTGGACGTCTGTTCAAAACGATCTCTCTTTTTCCTTCGTTTCCACTGCCAGGGCTCAAAGATTTTTCAGAGCAACACAAACCGACGATGTTTACTCTTCATAGGTAAAGGGGTAGGTGAGCGGGAGATAAATTCCACGGAACTCGTTTTCATGGCACCACTGACTTTCTTACACAATATTATATCAGAACATTTTTCTCTTACAATACTCAATTTTAACTTAGTACTCTTAATTTTATTACATTTATAATCCTTAATTAGAGAACTCAAATCATTTCTAGTATTAAAGTTTTTAACATGTGACAAATCATAACTAGAGTTTTCTATCACATTTGAAAAAGAAACAGCACTAGGATAAGCATAAGCACCTAAAGAGGATTCGCTTTCATTCAATAAAACATCGCTCTTTGCGTGGCCTAGTTTCTTTATTTCAGCATATACACTGGGATGTATAATAAATTCTTCGGTCAAGGTCGGTGATATTGCCGTTCGAACACTTAGACCGGGAGAGAGTTGATTAAGAGAAATATTTATGGGTTTAACTTCTACCATTCGCTGTTCGCCAAAACATGAACTTAATGTTATTATTTCTTCGGAAGGTGTTTGCACTGTAATTAGTGAGGAATTTAAAACTGGGATCTGGCAACCTGAATCGATCAAGGCTGTTACGGGCTGACTTTCCACAAAAATGCTTACATATTGAAGATTTGCGAATTCATCGCTATTTTGTTTTTCGCTCTCGACTTTCAAAGTATTCACGTTTATTCTATTATGGATGTGGGATTCTTTAGGCTTAAAACGCTCCTCGCAATCTCTTGCGTAATGAGATGAATCACCGCATATATATATAGCAATTTTTATTTTCTCTTTCAAGATTTTTGGGATAGTTCTCTTTAATCTTTGGTTTAAAGTTTTGTGATCTATTTTTAAAGGGGTCTTCGGTATATCCATAAGTAATAGGAGTTTCTTTATGTGATCCGCTTCTAGATGAAATATAAATATCGCACTCTTTAGCTAAATCAATAGGCCTAAACCAATCTTCTGCTTCTCGAATGCCAATATGAGTTGCAGTTTCCTTATTTAAAGTTTCAAATAATTTATCAGAAATTATAAGATCACATAGAGATTCAAAGGAATTAACTTTTCTTAACGAACAATAATATTGGAAGTTTGCCGTCAATCTTGCAGCAAATTGGATGTATGTCTCGCCTGATGATTTTACCGCATTTTTAAATGAGTTTAAACACTCGCGAGGGGTTAATTAGAATTCTCTGAGTACTATTGATTTTAGTTTTTCATAGTCATTTAATTCCTCTTCTTTAATATACAATAAGACGTTATGAGCTCTTTCGCCCAGAAGATTTATTAAAATTTCAGATTTATATTCGTCATTTATTTTCTTGGTTAAAAATGCGCGTTCTAATGATTGGAAGAACAGATTAAAATTTTCAGATCTGGTGGGAACAGGAAGAGATAAAGTTTTAATGCTTTTGATCATATTTTCTATGTTTGTTTCGAACTGTTTATCTTCAACTTTAGCTGCAGGATTTAAACTTAATGCTTCATTTTTAGCCGTTTGAAGTTCGATTTCTTTTTCTAATTGTGCTAACTGTAGTTTAGCAAGTTCAATTTTCTGTTTTTCTAAATCCCTTTCACGTTTCGCGATACCCTCTCATCTATACAGTTTTTAATTAAAGTTTTAACGAAATCTGGATCACTTTCAAATGTACTACTATTCTCAATTTGTCTTTAGTTTAGCTATGGTGTCCGTACTCTCCACAGTACCGTCTAGATCCTCAACAACTCTTATGAGATCCTCTTTAAGAGCATTTTTATACATTTTAGAAAAATATGGAAAGATCCTACCTTTTTTTTCTACCTCCCTTGTTGCTCGCACGTACGATGTATCCAATAAGTGAAGAAAAACGTTGATTTCACTGTGTGATTTCACCTCTTCGCAGGTAATATAGATGAACTATAGTTCTTGAACAGATAAATTGTTCGAATTGACACCTCTTCGCAGGTGTTTAGTTGATATACTTCCAACCTCTACACAGGCGAAATTTGCGTCGATAGTTCCTACCTCTACACAGGCGGAATTTTCACGCTGGATTCAAATGAAGAATGCAACCTCTACACAGGTTGAACGAAGTTTCCGAAAAATGGCGACGCGTCTCCTCCACGGACGGCTTTTTTTTTCACTGTCCAAACTTTGATCAAAATCGAAATTTTTTCGATCCCGGCCTCTACACAGGTGGAGTATTCATGCTGAGTTCAAACCTCTACACAGGTTGAACGAAGTTTCCAAAAAATGGCGGAGCGTCTCCTTCACGGACGCTTTTGTTCATTGTCCAGACTTTGGTTCAAAATCGAAATTTTTTCGATTGCGGCCGAGCCCCCATAATTTGTGGGAGACAACAAGGGGTCCAAGACTTTTGTCTTTTTCACATTTATTTTAAATTTAAACAAAAATTAATTAAAATGTAGCTATTCTAACAGATAAGTTTTCATGAATTCTCGACGGGAACGCCTGCTCGCGAACCTCCGTCGTTCCTTTCTCTCCGCTTTTCTCTCTCTTAAGTCTTAAAGTTTTCACACAGTTTTGGTTCTCATTAGCTGCGCCTGCGCGCGAAGACTGTGCTTTGCTTTTGGCTGCATGCCACATATATATATATATATATATATATATATATATATATATATATATATATATATATATATATATATATATATATATATATATATATATATATATATATATATATATATATATATATATATATATATATATATATATATATATATATATATATATATACATATATATATATATATATATATATATATATATATATATATATTTGTTTGTAATAAATTGTTTATCATAGTTAAGAATTTGCATATGTTTTTATTGTTTGTTACGCTACTTATACGATAGCTATGCCATGGTAGCCTAGTGGTCAAGCTTTCTGATCCTGGCAGGCACGTCATGAGTTCGAGCCCAATACCACTAAAGATCCACCATGAAAGGGAGCGATGCACGTTAAATCTGTCGAGAGCTCAAACATCCTCCCATTGGTGAAGTGTGGTAATGAGGAGAGATATTGCCAGTTCAAGTGTCGTCCTCGTCACTTGACTATGGTGCAAGTTTACGAGGTCCATTGCTAAAAGCTTTCGTGTAGCTGAACAGTGCGATTTTAATATTCACTCACTATATGATAGCAAAGGAAAGTTTAAAAAATTGTGTTTTTCATTTTTTCTAAAAAAAACCTTGTAACGTAAAATTCAGTAAGGCAAAATAGATAAGCACAATACTGAACCATTTTAATAAGGTTGTAATACGTTTCTATCTGAAATTGCTTTTCGGAATGTAAAGTAAACATATTTCTTCCATGTCTTCAAATTCTAAAAGAGCACCATGTTTATATTATTTGAGCCATTCGTAAATCGAAAAGTACTTTAATAAAAGAAATAGAAAATATCATGAAACGAATTCCATATCATGCCATAAAACGAAATATTTTTTTTCTGAAATCAGACTTAAGAAATTACTTTAGTGCATTTAAAACATTTTTATTGCCGAAATAAGAATACTTGACTACGAAAACAATGTTTAAACTACTTTCAAATAAGAAAATGCATTTAAATTCTAAAGAATAATAAACACAAACCGACTACATATGTTAAAGTAAAAGGTATACTGTATGAAGAAATATATTTTATGTCATAAAAACTTTTTATATTTTTCTTACATTCACTATATATATATATATATATATATATATATATATATATAGTAAGAATAATGACATCAAAACCGATAACAAATAGGAATCCCAATTAAAAAAAATTACAATGCACTTGAAACATGAAACTATTAAGAAAGAATGAAAAAAGAGTCATTGTGCTAAAATCGGTAACTATTGTGATTTCTAAAACTGCCACTCATTTAGGACAGAGAAAAAGGTTTAAACATTGCTTCGTAATACCCTAACTTTCCCCTTCAGCAGAAATTTCTCACATAAAAATATTGTTGGAAAATAGGCTTAAGGTTACACGTAGAATGGAGAGAAGACCAACAAAATATAAAAACAATGGATAATTAATGTAAATGATGTTCGTGCGAACGAGATAATTATATAAAGAAAATTTCAAATAAAATTAAAGAAAAATACATCTAAATTTGTGCTAACCTACATTTTAAAACTTTATTTCTACTACTGCGAGCGAATGGCACAGTAAGGCATGAGTCATACGGTGAACAAAAAAACAGATGTTTCACTCAGATTTTTTTTTCTTGTAACTCATGAAAGTGTAAGGTAGCTTAAAAATAGAGAAATAAAAATCTTTTTGAAGAGCTGAAATTATTTTGAAATTTATTTAAAAAAAGCTGAGTATACATATATATATATATATATATATATATATATATATATATATATATATATATATATATATATAGTATTTTAAAACTTTTTATCAAAACAGTTTTCCTTTGAAGAGAATGTCCGATTATTACTCCTCTAAGCAAATGTTTATAATCGTCAAGTCATCAGCAATATTTAAAGTAAATTAATCATATACTGCTCGGAGAGATTTATTTTGAGTAATAATTAAACTTGAGGACGATAATTCAATATAATGATTTGTAAATATTGAAAGTTGCAAATTATTTTACAACTTTTATATGAATTAAGTTAAATGAGATTTATTAAAGCGCTTAAAAACTTTTAATTTACTGCCGCATGTAGATTGCTTGCTTAATATAAACAACTTTATTTGAAAGTATTGTGTCAATTTTTTTCCTTATGCCATTCATTTCAGTTATGTTTTTAATATACATTATTTATTAATTATATATTGTATTAAATTTTGGAAAAAAATTCATATATTCATAGTGATTAAAATGGGTTTGAACTGCCTGTTCTGTAATTAAAAATATGTTTCTAGAGATAGGATAAATAAGAAAATAATAAGATTGATTAAAACCCAAAAGCTGTATCTCTCTCAAAATAATTTTATAATTCAATACCAGAAAAAAATTTCTCTATTTTCCTTTTTTACTGAAGATGTTTGATTAAAAAACTCTCGCCACATAAATATTGATTAAATTAATATATTTTGTTCCAGATATATTATTTTTAATTTTGGAGTTTTTTTAAAACTTTGAATATTGAAGACATGAACTTCCATTATTTTATTTTTTAACGGAATAATGACAGATAACATAAATCCATGTTATCTGCAGGGATGGAAATCATTAGAGAGTCATGATATTGTCTTGACCGTATCGAGAGAAGGTGAAAACATGAATTAGCGTTTGTAAAAATTATCTTATATGAATATGCCTTTGCGATTTGTGTTACATGCTAGCTGTATTCTTCCTTCTTCACATTCATTTCAGATAGTCATTTAAGAGTTTACTCATGCCATAACTACACTAATCAAATTTTGGACGACTTCTAAAACTTTTCTAGGAGCTCTTAGTTTGGGGATGTTTCTTATATCCCTTCTCATATTAACAAGTGTAATTTGTTAGTGATATCATTTCCTTAACATTAATTAATTCTATAGAATTATAACTTAAACATTTTTTAATTAAGTATTTAATAAATGTTTTATATTCCAAGTATTTAATTGATTATACTTGAGTAATCATTCGCATAGCTCTGTCACTTGGAAAAATTTACAAGGGCTGTCATCCTCAGCAATTTCAAAGCTGCTCTGTTGGCTATCGTTTCTGGTAATAATCCCATAACATTTGAGATATTGGATTATCGTCTCCATCTTAAAAACATGGTATCACTTGAGAAATCTATAGCCATCCAGTGGGTTCCTGCCCACTGTGGAGTTTCAGGTAACGAGAATGCAGTCTTACTGGCAAAAAGGGGCTTTAATCATGTAAAAAGTTTTTCGTTCAGTGCCCTTCCTATCTGTCAAAACTTTTATCAAAAGATTAAATAAAGTCCATGCTCAGGAAGACCTCTATAACCATGTTTATCATAAGACTTGTAATTACGTTGTCCTGAATTTGTGTAATGGCCCAAGGCGTGTAGCGGTTGCTAAATACTGGCTACCCGCCAGTAATGACAGCCGGCGAAATCATCTTCATTAACTCAAAATTGTTCCTTCATCACACACTATGCAACTTTGGAGAAGACATGGACTTCAAACATTTTCTCCACTGCCCTTCTACGCGCAATACATTTCTTATCGAGTGTTACTGATAGACTAGTGATACGCTGGATTAATGAATTTTATTTCAATTTTTTTTTTGTTGTGTTCTAAGATATTTTTTCTATTTGCTCGTTATCTGCTTTAACTGTACATGATCTGCCATTACCAATACAAAATATATTTGAGTAGCAATGGGTACTTGCCAGGTTTATTTAATTATTTTTTTTATATACAAAGGCCATACAAGAAAAAAAAATATATATTTACAAAATCCAAAAAAATTATAATCATAAATATTAACATGCCTAACATTCTAATAAAAATACAAAATAGAATTTCATTTCATTTTAAGGAGTTTGAATAACAATTTGGATCCATCAAAATGACTTATATCTATACTTTATATCATATGTTTATATATATATTGGGTCATTAAAGACGATTCAAATGTTTTTAAATGATCATAAAACTTGGAAAGATCTTGAAAAATGATCTTAAAGCTGTTTACCAATTATATAAACTTAAAACAGTTTCGCGACATCCCATGAGGGACAAGGTCTACTGTGCCCAACACAGTATACACGAACATTTTCAGTTACATATATATATATACATATATATATATATACATATATATATATATACATATATATATATATACATATATATATACATATATATACATATATATATACATATATATACATATATATATACATATATATACATATATATATACATATATATATATATATATATATATATATATATACATATTCACCCAAATTATTAAAATGCTCCTTTAAAAACCATGTTTGCAAAGGGCTAAATGCGTGGTAATTTTTTATACAAGTTTATTTAATTCTTGTATTTCATGCTAAATTAAAATGTGTATCTGAATAATCCTGCAAAAAAAAAAAGTTTCTTTCATACATTAATCAGAAAAAAATAATATAAATTTACCAGTTTAGAAAAAAGTTCATTCATTTTCAAATTGCATTTTATTTCGTACATACAACATATATAATACACTTCATATCTGTAATATCTAGATGTTCTATAAATAAATTAAAAACTTATATTAAAGTTCAACAGTAATTTTTTTCAATAAAATGAATCCCTAATTTTCATCCTAATCAATGCCTAAGAAGTAGGACAAAAAATATCTTTTTGACTCCAAAGTATTATCGTATTCATTAAGAATTTATTTCTTTGCATCATAATAGACTAATATTCCGACAAGGTAATGTACTTTGGAATCATTCAAATGCCTCTCTCGAGACCTTTAATCATCCTTTAATACAAAAGTTCCAGATTCGAAGATTACTTCACATGTGCAGATGAATGTTACACTTCATTATCTGTACTTCCTTTTCTCCACTTACATTTATTCATTCTGTTGATATTGGTAGAAATCATGAATAGGGTATTGATTTTTGTGCACCGCTGGAGACGACTGGTTGCGAATGATAACTTGGAATGAATGGTTCAATCATCTTTTGAGCATAATGCGTTATGCATATGATGTATAATAGAAGTTTTTTTCATTTAATTAGTGCTTAAATTAATAGGTATCGTGACTTTGTTTTTATTGTAATGTCAATATACATTAAAAAAACCTTCACTTGTTTTAATCAAATACTAGGCATTATTAAAGTATCTAAGAGAATTCAATATTTTCACGTCTCTATAATTTATATAATAAATATCAGTTGTCTTATAATTGTTTACGCCAGGAACAACCAACCAAATGACCTTGCGTGCCATTTCCGAAAATATTATATTCCAATTAATATTTATATTAGATTTGGACCCATTACAAATACTTATTGGAGTGAAAATTTAAAACAAAATGAACTATTATCATTGTTTTCATTTTTTTCATACTTACAGACATAGATAATATAATAATTATAATGCAAAGGTCAAATTATTATTTAAAAAAATGAGATATTTGTTTCTCAATTCATTATTTTTGTACTTCGATCTCAACGTGTTTGTTATGTTTGATAAATGTCGTTTTTGAAAAAAAATATTCGCGAGTTTAAGTAGAAAAAATGTTACAGGATTCAATCACCGAAATGCAATACTAGCCGCTTCTATGTATCTATTAAAACAGAAGCAACGTGATAAAATATAAACAGTTGTGGAATTTATTTGTTACAGAGCCCTACTCTAAAAAAACTATTGCACAAAACAATGGAATTTTGTAAGGTTGTAAATAATCTGTGTTTCTCTCTCTCTTCCCTAATGGAGATCATCATTGGTAATTAAACTTTGCAGACTTTGTACATTTACCAGGAGCTGGTATCACTTTTTATGGTGCGCTACATAGGCTATACCAATTACCGCAAGTAATTTTGATGACCAGTTTCCTCCCCAGAAGAAGACGCTTGAGCTCTGGCGATGCGAAACCGACCGTACTTAGGATTTTAATTTTGCCGAGAGCACCCAAGCCAAGCATTCCCTCGAGGGATTTTTTTCATGCCGTATAATCATACAACATAGCAACTGTCGAATTTCTGCATCATGAAAATTCCACCGACTTCGTCCGCGATCGAACCCGCAACCTTAGGACATCTACAAACCACCCTCGTCACCCAGCCAGCTTGTAACGAATCTTGGGGATCGCATGCGGCTCACGGGCTCACCACCCCTGGTTTGTGCAATGTTACTTATGTGCTACAATAAAATAATTCTTATATAAAATGAGCAATGAATATATTATACAAAAATTATTAATGTTTCTAAAATCATTATATCAACTTCATTTTTTGTCAGATTAATTTAACATTCTGAAAACAAAATATGTGTATTATTTCACCTCCAAAAAATAAAAAAAAGGTTTTTAAAAAATATAAGTTGAGTTTCGAGCATGGAAAACTATGAATTCTCGTTTGTCCCTGCATTAAAATTATTTATTCAATGTCTAAACACGGAGTCAAAAACTGTTTAGAAATGTAAAGAAATCTAAAAATAGTTGCTAATTTATTTTCATATAAAAGAGAGATTAAAGAGATTAAAAGCTCAGATAAATATAAAGAATCATTTATGTTGATTAATAAAAGTTTTTTTAAAAATTAATATTATACATTTTACAATGGTTAATGCGTATTCATATGCATGATTTAAGGATAATTATAGATTGTTCAAATGAAACTACTGAAAAGTGATGTAAACATAAATCCTGCTAATTTAAATAAAAGAAATCATGTACATGTACCATATTACATAATCAAAGAGACATACTGCCTTCAATAACTAAATGTTTAAAATGTAGTAATATAAGGTTTGCATGAAGAAGAATAGGTATGGATGTGTTATGTGTCATTTCAATCAAGTCCACTTCTTAATATGCGAAAGTTGGTCGTGAAAAGGTCATCCCAGTTATTAGCCCTTTATTTACCTCATTATGATTTAAAGTTAATGATAAAGCTTCTAAGTTATATAAAGTATTTTCAAAGTTAAAATTGGCCTTGAAATCATTTTTAATTAATTAATTATGAGAATCCAAAAAACTCAAAACACAATGAAGCAAAAGTGATTTTAGTCAAGAAATTTAGAATTAATAAATATTTCACATTAAAAGAGCTGATAATTCTCAAAAACTATTTTAATTAGTTGAACTTAAACGTAGAAAAGTGCTTTTAAATGAAACCGAAACCAAAACCTAAGCTCCGAAAGCTTCAAATACCTGAAAAACTAATTTGTTAATATATCTGAAATTTGGTGGATAGCTGCACTATGATATGAACCACAAGAAAATACAAAAAAAAAAGCCCCGGTAATTATGAAATTTGAAGGGTACTGTGTAGCCGTAGTACACACAAATTCTTTACACATTGTGTATTTTGAGTGAAGTTTCGATAGAATATTTTTTAAAGCACTGCATCCTGGTGTGAGAAATGTTGTATTTTCTTAACATGGACAACTTCACCTTGAGTTCAGTCTCTTGATCGTCATCCAAAGAATCTAACGAAAATTCCAGCAGATAATTTGCTGGGACTTTTTCATCCGAAAAGCCATCTGTTAGTACATAATCGATTTCAGATACAGTAGGTTTTGTAACAAATCCAAAGCCTCTTGAAGACAGATTTTTTTTTTCCAAATATTCTGTTGTTTTCAATCCCTTGGTGCAGGAAAACCTACACCAAGTCCATTTGACCTTTCCGCTTAATAGTCTCACACACCAGGTCTTGCTCTTCATACAACTGTCACAGGGAAATGCCCCAGCAGTCAAGAAGATGAGCAGGAGAAGCAAGGAGAGAGCAGGGACAGGTAAAGAAAGATTTTACCCCCTGCAAAAAAACATTCTAAGAAAAGTAAAACAATAATAATAAGAACAAGAATAATAATAAAAATAGCCCCTCGAAAATCTCCTAGTGTTGTTAAATTTGGGTTACACTTAAGAAAATTAAAATGTTGATAATTTTTGAAATAAGAATAAAGATTTCTTTTATTTGTGAGGGACAAAAAAAACTCAGATTTAAAGTTCAAAATTTCTAGAAAACTTTAAAATAAAAGAATAAAAAAGCAAAATAAATAAGTTAATCTAAAAGAAATGCCAAAGAAAAGCATAAGTCTATTGACTATAGTAAACACTCTACTACATAACAATAAGCCACACAAACAAACAAAAAAACTAAGTTCTTGCGCCGACGGTACTTATAAGTACCACAGAGAGTTATTCAACTAACTGTAAAATAATTAATATACACTGTTCACTTAAAATAAATAGTTAAATCGTTTTCTAAGTTCTTCCTTAACATATAAAAAACAAGACACCTTTTGAGATTAACTACTTTTTCGGAACAAAAATAACAATATTCACAATCCGCTTAAAATGTCAACTGAAAACGCATCTTCTGCTGTAAAACTATTCACCATCCCCGATTAAATACTAATCATAGAACCCGCGCTTCCATATATCTTGGAGGAGTGAACTTAAAAGAATATCCCTGCTAAGTATCGTCAGAGTATTCGTAAAAATGGTTATTCTATGTAATTTTAAAGTGAGTGGTACGTATAAGTACCATCGGTAGATAAAGGGTTAATCAATTTTCTTGGAAATTCCGAAATACATCTAGGAAATTGACTAGGATATAGATATTCGTCTGCGGAGGATTTTGGATGTTATGCTCAGTGTGAGATACTGGGAAAAGGCGCTCACCATTCCAAACGATGATATCCACTCCTAGAAATAACTATTTAACGGTGTTTTTAACGTACGAATGTGTATTATACTTCGGAGATAGAGCATTTTTGTCCATTATGTAGTTGTGGCTAATACTCAAGGGTCTGCTGAAGTCAGACAAATTCAACTAAATCGTTTACTCTCAAAAAGTCCAGCACACGACGGAGATCAGTGTAGATACCTTTGCTTTTGAGATTCATGCAATGCATTATGTGTTCGGTGGAAGCCTGATAATCTTGAAGCCTTGCACAGATGGAGAAGATTTTTTTTGTTCGCTGAGAATGAGAGGCACTTAATGTGACCACTAGCAAGACGATAGAGTGTAGTCTAGGAGCATCTGTCACATTCGAAGGCTAGGGCCAGACCGGGTCTATTACCCGCATACCAATGATGAGTGGGATACTCCCTCCAATCCAACGAATTTTGAGATTTTTTTTAACGAGTATAATTCCAGATAGGTAAGGTTGGATGAGGAGAGAGTTAGAAGATTACAGCCTTCATTTACTAGTTTGTCCACCATAAAGTTCGACGTGAGATGGGGTTCACTGAAAATGAAAATCACGGAGCAGCGATATATGTTTTAGTTTGGGAAAGATGGAAACACTGGTCTTGTCGCCAACAATAAACCATTTGTAAATGTGTTGAAGTCAGCTACGGCTATTAGAGTGAATCCAAAGATCTCTCAGCGTAATTCATCTTAAATAAAATGGCCTCAAGTCCCACGTCAATGTCTATTAGTTCATTGCTGAAAACTGAGCAGAAATCTGGATTGCGTCTTTTCAGAGAAAATTTTCCTGGGGCGTATCAATATGGATATCGATACCAGTCTGGTTATGTATTCTTCTACCATCATTATAAATGCCACCCCACTCAGTATGGTGGTTATGACACTCGGCTTGTAGTCGAGTGGGTTTGGATTTGAATCCCAAATAAGGCATGGACGTATCTTCAGGAAAAGAAATCGGACGTTCGCTTGAAATAGATTCCCGTCTCGAAAGGAAAAGCGGCGTATCTCTTCAATTCTTTGCTGGGATCTTCGTTTGCAATAAAATCTGTATTAGTCTGTGATTGTCTTATATGTTTCTGTTCGTCTATTTTTCGTCTTTCGTATTCATTCCAGTAATGAATACACGATAATAACAACATCAGGATAAATATTGATTGCATTAATGGGGATGATATTAATGATCTCTTATGTTACATATTTAAGGTATCCGACTACGATCGGAACCGTGATTTTAAAAAAAGCGTATAAATGGATAATTTTCATGATACTTAGTGTCACTTAGATTAGAATATATGCATAAAATTTTTTAAGAACATCTTGACATATATATTTTAATATAATATTTTCGCAAAAAATTAACTTAAATTAATCTTTTTTTCCAAATGTTCTCCTTTTGTGGAAAATGGTTCTATTAAATTAATATTTTGTCTCCATGTAAATCAGACTTCTCTTCAGAGGCTCAACTAGAATTTTTGAAAAATTCACATTATTTTCAGAGTTACCACCAATAGAAATAATTATTGGCGTTTTTTTCTTAAAATTGCTCCCCTTTGTTGTCGCAAAATATGATTAAACCTACTTCTAAGTTATATATTTCAAAAAATCTAGTTAAGCCTCTGTAGAGAGGTCTGAGCTATATACAGGTAAAATATCATTATAACAGAAACATTTTTCACAAAAGGAGAACATTTGGAAAAAAATATTATTCTAAGATAATTTTTTGCCAAAATATTATATTTAAATACATTTTTTGTCAAAATGTCCTTAGAACAATTTTATGCATATTTTCTATTCTAAGTGACACTAAATATCCTGAAAATCATCCATTTATGCGCTTTGCAAAATCACGGTTCCGAACGTAGTCGGATACCTTAAGATGGCTTGAGATGAATTTTTTCTTAATGAAGGGTAAATTTAAGTTGAATAGGAAATAGACTTTGGAGAATTATTTCGAGGGATTCAAGCTACATTGTAGAGAAGAGGTTTCTACTTCTCCAGAAAGAAAGTTATTGGACTCTACTTGGCTGAAGGGACTGTTTTTCTTTAGTATTCGCCTGTTTTCTCAGTTATTCAGGTACGTAGACGTTTGGTTTTGTTGTCCGAACCTAAAAAGTTTGTTAAAGTATTTGACCAATCCAGCCTGTATTCGAAATGAAGAGATTGTAAGTCTTCCTGAAAAAAACCAATGTTTGAAGGGCAATTGTGCTTCAGATGTGTGATGATACGACCAGCATTCATTTGGACTTTCTCTAATTTTTTTAGAGCAGAGTTAGAGGACCCACCATAAATTGGAGATCCGTATTCAAGAATCGGGCGAATGAGCATCAATATTTTTTTTATTATACCTCAGATTGTTTTGAATCTTTGTAGGGTTTATATTCTGTCTTTTATTAACTATAGTGTTTAGGAATGTTAAGAATTACAAGTTAATTTTAATACATGTTCCAAAATAAGTTGGAACTTTTTTAATGATGTTGGATTTAAAGGTTTCAGGTTTTTTATTACAAATTAATTTAGGCAAGTTTTAAAACTCGTTTTCTATTTTAATTTCATTTTAACTAAATAGTATATATAAATGAAAATGAAGTCTGGTTCGAAGAAACTTATGAGTATTTTTGTATTCTTAGTCCTAAGCTTAAGAGCTTGTAAATGTATTATTATTGCTATTCTACTTTGTTCTATGATATTTTGCTATTGGTTTCCTTAAAAATGTATGAATTTCTACTTAAAAAGAGTAATTGTGTATATTTTTATGTTTCCTTAGAATTTGTATTGAGTGTTGTCCTCCTTGAATAATTGAATAAACCCATGAAATACACAATATCAATTCAATAACTTACATTGTTAAATCAAAGTGCATCGGTTAATAATACTTGTTATGTATCTAAATTATTTTTTTACGAAAAAAATTGAATTTTTATTAAAACAAGAGTTAATAATAAAATTCGTTTAAATATATATCCTTGTCAATTTTCTAGCAAAAAATCAAATTATTCGAATAAATAAGATTTATATATATATATATATATATATATATATATATATAATTAATGCTAATACACATGAGAGTAAGAAAAAACTAAAGCTGCTTGGGTAAAAAGGAATTCGTGTATTGAAAGGCATGTTTATTTATGGAGCACCTTGTTATAATTATCTTTTACAATATATAACATTCAAGATGAATCTGTGGTGGGATGTAATCCAAATATAATGACCGTAAATCAAAGCAACATCTGGTATTTTCTCCACAACCATAATATTAAATTTACAATTCGAAGCAGCGACCGTAATGTACTGTTCCTTCACTTTACAGCATTCAAATAGTTAACGTGTTGAGTTTCAACTGTACAGTTATTGATGATAATATACTTTTTAATACAAATATGTATCTTATATACAAAAATATAATAAGAATGTAATTATATAAAACTTATTAATTATTAACTTAAAGTTATGTTCCTTTCAATTAGTATATTTTCAAATATACGCCCCATTTTTATATATCTCCACTTAAATTAATTTCTCTTCATTCCGTTTAACACGCCTTTAAGCATTAAAGCTTCTGTTGATATTTTGAGATATCCGTTTTTCTATCCGGATGGTGCGTAATTGAATAATAAAGCTTTGTAGCAAATACAAAAGGACGAAACAAATGTTTTAAATATTGTCTTGTGTCATATTACATAATTTGTCTTAAGTAAAAAAAATGACGTAACATCACGTGAGCTTCATAATAAATCCTTTGCCGTACGCAAGCATAATTAAATTAAGTCTATACTGCTTACTTGAATAATTGAAATATGATTTCTTTTAGAAACACAGGAATTAAATCTCTCTGCAGAATTAGTACTTACCTTTAATCAAATACACACACATTTATCAAATAACTAATGCACTAGTGTTTAAATTTAGAAAATTTGCACATTTTGTCGAAATTCATGGATATATTTAATGGAATGTAAAAGTACTGTTTCAAAACAAAGATGCATATCTTGTGTGTCGAATAAATAGGCGTATACGTGCATGCTAGCTGAGCTATTCAAGTAAAATAGAGTTTTATAAGTAATTGCGCCAAGATCCGCATTTCATTTGCTTGCACACATTGCTGAATTTCTTGGTAGTTTTTAGAAGAAATCTGCTAAATTAAAGTTCAAGCAGTAAAAAAAAAGTAAATATCAATATTCAGTTAATTGAATAATGTGACAAACTGATGGTAGGCCAGAAGCAAGGCCTTCTCAAATCCATATTTGTATAGAACTCAGTGCTTAACACCAAGTATTGTGTTTAATTTCTGGAAACAGTTCCAAGATACCAGATCCACGCGTCGAGAAAACCCAGAGAAATGTCATCCAAGAACCCCGGTGACCAGAGGACATCACTATTTTTACATTATAGCGAGGCGTGACAAGAGTGTTACAGCTTCTCAACTCTATCTTAAGTTGTATGCTGCCACAGGAAACCGAGTTTCAAAGGTGACTGTTTCCAGAAGACTTTATGAGAGAGGGTAGTTTGTAAAAAGACATTTTGTTTGCGTCCCTCTCAGTTCTTTGAACAAGAGGGTCCGCTTAAAATACATTAGAGATCATAGAGATGGAAGCATGCATCAATAGGCGACTGTTCTCTTAATTGATACGTCCCAGTTCTAACCAGTTATTCTCGCTGTACTTTTATATGGAAAGATCCAAGACCCGTTACCTGTCCTCCAATTTCCAAGAATTTGACCATTACATCAGTGGAACGCTTGATGGTTTGGACAGTTACCACGTTGGATAGCCACCACCATATCTTTGAAAGAGCCATTGCGACTTTTGTGAGGTACAGATACGTGCCTTATGTTCTTATTTTTATAGGTTTAGTTAGCCCTGATTTTGGTTTGATGGATGTCAACGTGAAGTCACATAGAGCTCATCTTTTCAACGAATTTCTGGAAAGGGAGGGTAGTATACTGTGGATGGATCGTCCAGTCAGATATCCAGACCTCCTTCTTATATAGCATTTCTAGGATAATCTGGGGGAAGGGCAATTAAAACTCGTAGCACCCCCCACTATGAAAACCACCCGTGAATTGAAATCATAGTAGTTGAATGAAAACAAAATTGTTGAACGAGTGGGATTAATTGTCCCATGAAGTACTTAATTTCACTCTCCAGTTTAAAATCATGATGAGAGTTTTGAATAAAGGTAAGAAGAGGCGAGATATTCCCTAAAAAAAACTTTTTGTTTTATCTTGCAACTGCTATTTTATGTGTTCCGATTTCGATGAGTACTAAGCACGAACATACGTATGTACCATAACTGCTAAAGGGTTGTTTTGTTTTGTAATATATCAACCCTATGCACAAACAAAATTTCATTCACATCTTTCCCGTAGTTCTAGAGATAATCAACTTAACCTTAAAATTTTCTTAATTTTAACATGAATGAAAGTGAAAAAAAAATTATAGTTTTCTTCTTTTGTATTTTTTGTACTTTTGAAAGTTTTTATTTTTCAATTAAAAATAAAAGAAAGAAAAATTACTTTAGTCATACTTGAAGCAATGAGAGACTAAGGATAATTCATGTCTAATGCAACGACAAAGTACATCCATCACTTAAAATTTTTTTGCGAAGTGAGAAAAATTAATTTGCAGATAATTTTTAACGAATTGATTACTTTGACTACTTATATATAAAGGTTAACCAAATTTAGCAAAAAAGACAATTTCTTATACACAAGAGAGTCATCGTTGTTTTTAAACATGGGTAATTCAATGCCAAACTTAACCACATTTACTGTTGTAATCTTATATGCAAATTTTATGAATATTTTTAATTCCAAATTGCAAAAGTATATGAATAAATATATGTAAAAAATTAAATTTATCAAGCTTACTAAAAATAAATAAAATAATTTCTACCAAAAATATTTGTTAAAGCCAAAATTTCGACAGGAAAAACACCCTGAAAAAATTCAGTAATATAACAAATCATTCTTTAGTTAATATTTTAACACACTGCTTCTACTACTCATAAACAGTTATAGATATGCTGTTTAATTTAGTATCTTGATTTTGAAGAACATAGATGAATTTTTAATACACTCATTTTATTATTATTTGTATTCATTAAGCACAGTACGTTCCTCAAAGATGAAAAAAAAATAACGCAATAAAATTCTCTTAATTTTGCCTTTTCAATAGCTATTTCAAATAATCTTAAAAAGTTGCTTACTCATTCATGAATAATTCTTTTTAATAATTATATCCCATATTTAATTAACATGGAAATAAATCATGCAACTGTAAAATTTAATTAAAACAGTAAGCATTCATATTTTGCATTCAAATAAATTCATTCATTTCATTTGAATTATTAAGTACTCATAAAACTAAAAAGAACATTTAAATATTTGGAAGCATTAAAGAAACTGTTTGTTGTATGAATATGTTATGAAAATCAAATAAATCCGAATGGAGACTATGTTTCAATAATAAAAATGAGCATTTGAATTTACACATTATCTCGCTTTCATCAAATGAAAAAAAAATACAATTTTCTCTTCCGTTCATTTTTCTTGTATTCAAACTAAAATAAATATGGCGTTTTAAAAAGAACTTTCACAGATAAAATCATATTTAATTTAATGAATGCATAATCATTGTACCAAAATAAATATTTATGAAGTAAACATCGTTTCTTTAAGAAATTGAGTTAAACTAGTATGAACTACTTTAAGTACAGCTAAAAAATATATTGAAAAGAGATTATATCTTAATATAATAACTTCAGAGTTGAGAATTTATTCAATAATAGTATTATGAACATTTTTTTAAAAGGAAATTATCACGATTGATAATTATATGTTAAAGATCAAATTTATATGGAAACATTGTATAATATCCTAAGGCGACGTATTCTTTTAAAATATCTATGTCTCAAAAATCCAAATAAACTACCTTCTCATTTATAATTAATTAAAAAAAGTAACTAAGCACCTAATGAGTGGTAAATACTTGGCAATATAAATTCTAAAAAATATTTACATCTAATGCATTCATTTTACTAAAAAATTGCAGTTGTATCTCTCCTATTCTTGAAATTAATTATTTATGGTACTCTTTATATTTGCTTAAAATTCATTGTCAGTTAATAGTACTACTTACTTCACTTATCTGAGAAGTTTAATTTGTCTCGAAAGTACATGAAAGAAAAAAATACATTTTACCTCCCTTATAAAATGTTAAGTTATATAAACATAAAATTATTTAACTGTCAATTCTAACGCTGCTTAGACTTTTTCAAAGAAATGTTTGCCACCCATACGTTATAGTAGTTAATTACGCTTTCTACTGTTCCGTAGGACCTCGGTTCGAATCCGTGAAGAAAATCATGGATGTTTGTAAATGTATAGTTCCTTCGTTGCGTGGGGGTATTCTATATAGCCATTGAGCCACAAGTCCTCTTGCGAGGTTGGTGGAAGTAGAAAAGAGGCTCCTGACCATCCACAGAGTGTTATCTTCAAAATCGGGGTGGAATCGAGCAGAAAATCGTGCTGATACTCAAAACTAAGGCTTACGACAGACGTAAGAATATAGCTCTTAACCGCGATGAATTTCCAGGACCTTGATCTGATGGTACTGTCGATAAGGTGGCATAAGTAACAACAGATAAATCTTTGAAAACTGTTCGTGTGATACAGTTATATAATTTGAAATTTATTTCGATATATTTTTTAAAAAAATATATCGAATTATTTCTATCAAACTCAGACAAAAAATAATTACAGAATCAGAAAGATCATTTATTTCGCCACAATGTGGTATAATTCTTTTCACAAAATAATGATATTCTCTATTTTTTACGATTTTTTTCTAAAATGAGTCAAAATCGATGAGTTTCATTAAAAATAATTTCTAAATTACTCCCTATGAATATATTCTCGTGTTAATGAATCGATATTCCACACTAAACAAGTTCATGCTTTTTCTTTTAGAATTTGTTACTTAAAAAATAAAATGCTAAAAACTTTATTTTACGAATTTTCAAAAATTACTCAAATTTTTAATCAAACATTTAACAACTTCAACATTTATAAAGATAATTGTATGAAACTTGTTCTTCCTTTTATTAGAAAATATTATTCAGATTCTGTACAAAGATGGAAAAAAATTGGTTTAAAGTTACGGATTTAAATTTTTTTGTATGTGTTTTTCGTGTTTAATACAATATTCAAGTAAATGCAAAAGAAAAAAGGGGTTTTAATAGTTTGATTCATTTTGCTTTGTCCAATGTTGTTTTGTCCTTACAGTGTTTACTACCCGCCCCACCCCCTCCATTTCATCTTGTTGCGGCCCAAGTGAAATATCTATCATATGTATGTTTTACTGCAGGAAAAAAATTGAGTAACACTGAGTTAGACTGTCCTAAATTAACCAGCAAACAACCTTGCAACAATGATACTTTCAATAAGATGAACAGACTGAGAAATCTGTCCAGCGATAACTAAAAAGTAAATTAAAAGTAAAAAAAATAAACAAGACTTTATTTGAATGCGCTGAAAAGAATAAAATGAACTTTTCTTTTAAAACTTTTTTTCTATCAACTTATAAAGTCATTACACAGTTTATGATATAAAAGCTTGTCACGAAATTTGCCTGTGTAGATAAACAAGTAAATTAAACAAATTTATATGATTGATTTTAATTTTAAAAATTTTCAAACTAAGTAAATACGAGTATTTAAATCTAGCGACAAGCTTTTATATAATTAATTGTGTAATGACGTTATAAGTTGATAGTAAAAAAAGCATTTAAAAGAAAAGTTTTTTTTTAATTCTTCTTAGAACATTTAAATAAGAGCTTGTGTTTTTTTTAAAAAAAGTTTTTTTTAATTTTTAATTTATTTAACACGCTTTTATAAGTTTTATTTGTATGTAACGGAATCTTTGAACTCGATTTTTACCCTCTTCAAGAGGTCAGATTAACTCGAAATTTTCCACACTTGTCCAGGACCGATGACAATAAAATGATTTCAAAATTTTGTTTCAATACCCTCATCATGATCCTCAGGAATAAAGATTTCATGATTTGGCGACTAATTCATTATATCGTTTCCAGATTTGGCGACTAATTGCACACTAAAAATTTAAAGATTTGGCGACTAATTCCATTTCCAGATATGGTGGTTAAAAGATTGTTTCAACCCTATAACAGCGAAATTGTGTTTGCGTCAGATATGCCTTGCCATAATATAATCAGTTTTTTATTTCTGAAAATGGAAATAAAAAGAAAAGGCTCATGCAAGTAAAAAACAAAATGTTTATGTTTTAACACAACAATTCTCAAACTGTGGAGGGCGCGAACATATCGAAAAGTCGAAAATAAAATATTCAATAAAATTATTAATTTACCAAAAGGAACAAAACAAAATACGTTCTGACATGATAAAAAAAATACATATTGAGATTACTGTATGATACTTATATATACGTATGTGCGGTAAGTAAAGGGTGTTTTTTTATAGGTACAGAACTTTAAATTGCAATAAAACAGTGATGTATTATTCGATTGGCATGAATTTTTTTATTCGAAAGATAATCTTGCGGCATTATATTTTAAATATGATTTCTGGCATATAACTGCCGCAGCTGGCTCAGATGTAGTCCAATCTGGACGTCCAATTTTCGATGACTTTTTCCAACATTTGTGGTCGTATATTGGCAATAACACGGCAAATGTTGTCTTCCAAATGATCAAGAGTTTGTGGCTTATCCGCATGACCAATGACTTTACATAGCCCCACAGAAAATAATCTAGCGGTGTTAAATCACAAGATCTTGGAGGCCAATTCACAGGTCCAAAACGTGAAATTAGGTGGTCACCAAACGTGTCTTTCAATATATCGATTGTGGCACGAGCTGTGCGACATGTTGCGCCGTCTTGTTGGAACAGCAGCTCCTGGACATCATGATTTTTCAATTCAGGAATGAAAAAGTTAATAATCATGGCTCTATGCCGATCATTATTGACTGTAACGTTGGGGCCTTCATCGTTTTTGAAGAAGGATTCCACCAGCCCATAAAGCGCACCAAACAGTCTGTTTTTCTGGATGTAACGGTGTTTCGACATACACTTGTGGATTAGATTCACTCCAAATAAGGCAGTTTTGATTGTTGACGTAGCCATTCAACCAGAAGTGCGCTTTATCGCTAAACAAAATTCGCTTATGAAAATCTGGAACAACGGCAATCTCGATTGGGGCCCATTCGACGAATCTACGCCTTGCTTGACGATCGTTTTGATGAATTGCCAAACCAAACTGAGAATAAATCACTTGACAGCTGTTAAATCGGTCGCCATCTTAGAAAGTAATGCCAACTTAAACTTCTATACCTGGAAAAAAAACACTCTTTATTTAATAAATGATTTATCAGTACTAAATTAAAAGTAAATTTAGTAATTATTAGTTGCATGCATGGGCTTGTCAAATGCAAAATGTAATACATATATTGATAATATGTGCAGTTTGTAATATTAAAGTGCATTGTAGCTTTAGCGTCGAAGTACATTATTAGTGCCTTCAATACATTGTTATTGTATGAGGGGGGTGACGAAAATTATGAGTGAAAATTGGGTCGCAAATATGGAAAGCTGGACAAGCACTGTTCTATCCACTTAACTCATATATATATATATAAATACAGGGTGATTATAAAAAAACTTTGCCAACATCTGCACTTCAAGCGTCCGTTCTATTTAACCGATCAAGATATTTCAAATAAAGTTCTTTTGAGATATGCGCTCGAGATTCTGTGAATGGCAACAAAGTGGCGCTCGCGGTTACGGTTATAGTGACAGAAACTCGAAATTTTCGAATGGCAACGCCTACGTTTTACCATCGCAAAATGTTCAGCACATGCGAAAACCCTAAATAGCGTTGAAACGACACCGATATGTCCGAAAACCGACGTGTTATACACATACAAACAGTTCTTCAAGGCGCACGGAGGAATAACGCATACGACAGAGACAAGACACTGCTCAATGATGAGAACACATAGAGAAAAAAAATATGTATTAATTTCAAACATTTTCCACATGAGTGCCATCACAGGCAATTACGCATTGCATGCGGGGAGACGGTGGACAATATCGCTGCAAGCAACATGGCACGAGGGATGTTTCTAATCTCACGCTGTATAGAATCCTTTAAGTCCGACAATGTTTGAGGATTGCACAGATAAACTGTGGATTTGAGATAGCCCCAAAACCAGAAATCCATAGGCGTCAGACCTGGGGATCGCGCAGGCCACGGAAAAGGATAATAGCGTGAGATGATGCGATCACCAAAATGCTGATCCAGGAGCCTTTTAACAGACCTCGCTATATGTGGAGGTGCGCCATCTTGCATCCAAACAATGTCATTGAGTGCATTCCGCCGACGCAACTCCGGTAAGACATAATTTTTCAGCATGGCTGCATACCGACAGCCCGTTACAGAACATGTTGCAGGGCCAGTCGGGGTCGTTTCCTCAAAGAAGAACGGGCCCAGAACAAATGTAGCTGTAATGCCGCACCACACAGTCACTTTGGCGTCAAATAATGGTACTGGCGCCACAGCGTGAGGATTCGTCTCTCCCAGTGCACACAATTCTTTTTGTGTTAATGCTGCCATTTAAGGTGAAATGCGCCTCGTCCGTCCATAGTATGCGAAGTGGCCAGTCATTATCCGCATCATATCGTAACAAAAATTCATTTGCGAAGTCCAGACGTTGTTGTGGGTCACCCGGCTCCAACATCTGGACGCGCTTGAACCGATAGGGAAACATGTGAAGTACCGAGCGCAAGAGCTTGCGGACCGTTGAGTTCAGAATATCCAACACGCTCGCTATGCCTCTTGCGGTTTCTGTGTGTCCTGCAGTCACTGTATGGTGCACTTCCATGACAACGTCCTCAGAAACAGTTGGCCGTCCGGAGCGAGGTTTGTTACAGGTGCAGCCTGTATCTTCGAATTTCCGCACTAAATCACGCAGAGCTTGCAGAGTACCAGGGCCGCGTCGTTGTCGATGATTGCGGTGATACACACGCAAGGCTTCCGCAGCGTTCATCCCATTTTGGTAATAGAGTTTGATCAATTCACCGCGAACTTTCCCAGGTAGAACCATATCGTCGGCATGTGCGAGTTCCCGAATGACGACTTCGCATACCCGCTTGGTATTTTATAGGTTTCCTACGCTGAATATCTGGCGACCGGCGTTCTGTGATTGGTATCTTGACTCTGTCATATGCAAATTTATTGCGTGCGCCCAGATCGTGTTTTATTGGCCGGTTTTCAGAACTCTTTTTTGTGTTTGCATAACACGTCCGTTTGTAGACATATCGGTACCGGTTTAACGCTATTTAGGATTTTCGCATGTGCTGAACATTTTGCGATGGTAAAAAGTGGGTGTTGCCATTCGAAAATTTCGAGTTTCTGTCACTATAACTGTAACCGTGAGGGCCAATGTGTTGCCATTCACAGAATCTCGAGAGCATATCTCAAAAGAACTATATTTGAAATATCATCTTGATCGGTTAAATAGAACAGGCGCTAGAAGTGCAGATGTTGGCAAAGTTTCTTTATAATCACCCTGTATATATATATAAGAAATATGTATTATATATCAAAAACAAGAAATAATAGATAATGAACATAACAAGAAATAGCGTAATAAAAATATAAAAGCTGAACATGAAGAACAAAATTATAGAGAAATAAAAAAAGAAAGTACAAAAAAGGAGAACCTAGCGAGTCAGAAAGCAATTTCAGACTTAGGACCGAATAAGTGGGATTAAACTAGTTTGAAGGCGCCAACCTTCAAATATATACATATATAAAGTCTATTTTTTGAATTTTCTGGTCGGATCTGGGGAATGAGACATGATTCGTTGGCTCGTTTTAGCAAAACAGCTGAGATTTTATTCCATGGTCCCCTGATTAAAAAAAAAGAAATTTCCACAAACTCTTCTATTCAAAACAGTACTTTTGTGCCTAATACTGATGCAAATTTTAGAGAGATTATTGAGCTCTTTTTAGTGAAAAAAATCAATGGCTTTACACCTTCTTTCGCATGAAATATTTAAACTTAGCTGATCCAGATTTCCTTCAGATGGCTGATCCTACAATTGGGAAACCAGGCCGTATCACTGGTAGTACGTCAATGGGTATTCCAGATTCTAAAAAAGTGACGAATTGAAGATTAATTCATCAATCAATAAATGATAGTTTAAAAGCTAAAAATGCATGTTTCATTGTAGATCGAACTGAAAAATGGAACATAAAATATAGTTTTAAGGAACTAAAAAACACGCTTTTAAGTTTAATTGAACTAAAAAGTAAAAAAAAATAATGCTTGATATATGAATAAAATGATTATCGAGAAAAAAACGTCATCGTGGTAACAGCGAGGGATGCCCTATATGAATTGCTATAATTTCTTTCTAACATTATTCCTAAATGCTAAGTTGATGAAAAAATGCAGTACAAAGCACCCCACACTTTTACCACGAATAAATTATTCATAATTTCCTCCTTAATGATTTTATTCTTATATTAAGAATTATTTTTTTTAACTTTTTAGTTCGATTAAACTTAAAAGCGTGATTTTTAGTTTTCTTGAACATTAGTTTATTCTTAAGGGGCTTTGAATTCTTATGTGGTCCTGGTTGGGGGGCTAAGCATAGAAATGGTTTTTCATAGACCATCTCAAATATATAGAACAGAATTGTGATACGGTGAGCTTGAAGGTCAATACATGCGGCTAATATCCAATTCTTTTTGAAATTCTTCAACAATATGAGAGGGGCAGCGGTAGCCCAGTGGTTAAGGTATCCAACCATGGCAGGCATGTCATGAGTTCGATCCCAGTACCACTAAAGACCCGCCGTGTAGGGCAGCGATGCACGTTAAATCTGTCGAGAGCTGAAACGTCCTCCCGTTGGTGTGGTGTGGTAGTTAGGAGAGGGGGGTGCCAGCTCAGGTGTCGTCCACGTCACTTGACCATGGTTCAAAATTACGTGGTCCGTCGCCAAAAGCCGTCGTGTATCTGAACAGTGCGACGTTAATATTAACTCACTCACTCACTCAACAATATGAGCTCTGTAATGACCCAGAAAAACTTTGCGTGGGTTTCCAGGATCTTGTCTCTATAGCTCTGTGAGTTGACAGTAAAATATCTGGTGTTAATTCAAATATATATGTATGTAATTAGGGATTGCAATACCGGTATACCATACCGAATACCGGTATTTTGAGTCATTTGTACAATTTTGTAATACCGGTATTCACAAGTTAAAATACCATTTTCTCGGTATTTACTAGATTTTTTTAAATGTCTCTACCATTTGTATAGGGATCTGTAACATAGCAAAATAGTATACGTTTTTGTTTTTATGCCGCCCTTACGGTAAAAATTGTGGGTGCGGTAGCCAAGTGGTCAAGGTATCACATCGTGGCTAGCCTTGCGACGAGTTCGAGCCCAGTACCATTAAAGACACGCTGTGTAGGGGAGCAATGCACGTTAAATCTGTCGAGAGCACAAACGTCCTCCCGTTGGTGTAGTGTGGTAGGTAGGAGAGGGGGCGGCAGCACAAGTGTCGTCTACATCACTTAACCATGGTTCAAAATTACGTGGTCCGTCGCCAAAAGTCCTCGTGTAGCTGGACAGTGAGACGTTAATATTCACTCACTGACTTACAGGGAAAATTAATGAAACTGTGAGCACAAAGTTACATCGTACATCAGGACAAGTGATAAAATAAGTGAATCATTTAAGGAGTTGTATCAAAACTATCCTATTATAGCTCAGAGATATGCTGCCAACGTGCATCTGAAATAAAAATGCTGTAATTGTAAAGAAAATGCGTAATATTTCGATATTTTTTAAATCAGTGAGTGTTATTCACATTGTATTTGCTTATGATACTATAGGATTCAAAATATTTTTCAGTTTCATTATACATATATATACTCATAAATAATAACCCATAATAATGAATAAGATTTAAGATCACATTTCAAAAATTTAAAGCAGTACCACCGACTGAATAGTGACATTAATACTTTTTGTGTGATTTAAATAAATAAGATGTTCCTTTATACTTTTTCGTGATTCTTTATATAAAGTTGCGCATTATTTTTTGTGATATTTACACTCTCTATTAAAATTCGAAAATAAAAAAAACAAAGAAACACCTGTGTTTTCTTTCTTTTGTAAAAATTTCTACTGCCAATATTAAAACCGGTATCCAGGTATTAAGATCTGAAAAATACCGAATACCGATATTTAACATTTGGTCCAAAATTGCAATCTCTAGATATATTGCATATACACTCTGTCGCAAAAAAATATATGCACCCAGAAGAAATCAAGCTACAATCACGAAACTCGGCAAGAATGTAGTCTGGTAAGAGATATGCAAATGATTAAAATTTCGAAGCCAATGAGACAAGGCTACGTGTGCTACGCGCATATTAGTTGCGCAACTGGGAGAGTTTAAAAGCCTGAGTACTAGCGCCGTACGGCTATCCAAACGAATCTGATGACTTTGATAGACGATATTGAGACTTAGGATGCCTCTAAGACGTAACCGGCGGCAGTACGAGCAGCTGACGGACTTTGATAGGGGCCGTATAATAGGCCTCAGAGAAGCAGGTTGGTCGAATAGACGTATCGGCCGCCACGTCGGGCGGAGCGATATGGTAGTTGCTCGGTGTTGGCAACAGTGGATCACAGAAGGTAGAGTGTACCGTCGCGGAGGGTCAGGACGTCCCAGGAACACAAATGATCGCGAGGATCGTGCAATCAGAAGAGTGGCCACTTCGGCACCAACAACGTCGCTAGCATCGATTCAACGCCCCTTACCTCCTTCCAGACATCCAGTGCCATCAAGAGAAACCATAAGGAGACGACTGACCGAAGTTGGCTTGAGGAGCCGACGTCCGCTAAGACGCTTACCACTGACCCCACATCATAGGCAGTGTCGACTGGATTTTGCCGACCTCGGGCAACTTGGAGTGTGACAGACTGGAGACGTGTCATCTTCAGTGATGAATCCCGATTCAGTCTCAGTGCTGATGACCACCGCACACGTGTCTGGAGGCGCACCGGCCAGCGGTCCGATCCGGCATTTATTGTCGAGCGGCATACAGCAATTTCACAAGGTGTGACAGTGTGGGGAGCAATTTCTTGGGACACACGATCATCTTTAGTGGTCCTTCAAGGCACTTTGACAGCTCGCAGATACGTGGACGATATTTTAACGCCGATTGTGCTACCCATGCTATCAAGTCGCCCAGGTGCCATTTATCAACAAGATAATGCTCGTCCACATACTGCGCGACTCTCCCAACAATGTCTTCAAGGATATGACGTCCTACCATGGCCTGCCAGGTCACCAGATCTTTCGCCAATAGAGCATGTCTGGACGCGCTGGGAAGGCAACTGCAGCCGTCCCGAGATACAGGAGAATTAACTGCGCAGATGCAAAGACTATGGCAGGATCTTCCACAGGGGGTCATAAGTGATCTAATTGAATCGATGCCACGCCGAATTTCGGCTTGTATAGCTGCCAGAGGTGGCTTTACTACTTACTGATTTTTAACCTTTTGCAAGCTGTAACCGCTTAATAAAATGATATTTTGTTCTGAATTTTTAATCATTTGTTTATTTTCATATACACTACATGCATACCAAATTTCGTGAATGTAGCTCAATTTCTTCTGGGTGCATATATTTTTTTGCGACAGAGTATATTTGCTGAAAATGTATAGTGTCTTTATATTTTAAAGATATTAAATTCCTTACATAAAATTACTGAACTATTTGGGATTACCATTAAAATTTAAATTTCAAATCATTTTTTTTGAATAAAAAAGAGTTGTTCCTATTAAAACATGTTACTGCAATGATATATGATGTTCTACATAGGTTAAAAAATAAAGTATAATTTTAGCAATTTTCTATGTGAAAAATGATACAATTTTTTTTTTTTTCATATTTATTTCTTTACAAGGCAAAAATTTACGCATTAAATATTGGAACCAGTAATTAGGGCTGAAAAATTATTTTCTGAATTTAAATTACTATTAACAATAAGTATATCACTAGGGACTAGTAAATTGTATAATTATTTTATTCAATTTTTTTCATAAAATATATATTTATACTATACGTTGAATAGTATAACACATTAGCAAAAATACTCTACATTTAATTGAAAAAAACATGAACAAATAAAAAAATAATAAAACGTAATGAAACAAATCTTAAGAAGACTTGGTACCCTTTGAGCTACTTTTTTTATGTATTTAAAAATTGTATTTTAACATTTTATATAGTGCTTTTATTCCAGAAAATGATACGAGATAGAAGCAAATCTGCTGAAAAAAATAAATAGTTATTTTTACTCTGAAGTAATGTTTTCTCTAAGAGGAGCAAGGTATTAACGACTCCTCTGGGAACAGAGGTAGCTAAGTCTACTTTTTACTTACCTTTCAAAGAGACAAGTTACAAGGAAGAGAAGGACATAAAATCTTCTTCTTTGACTAAGCACTTGAAAGAGGGATATGCAGTCTATATTGAACTTTGATTTCTCTAACGGTGTATTTGCTATTACCGGACATTTTAAAAAGCGGAGAGTAACAGTGGCCCATCATTTGTTTCTGTAACCTTTAACTTCCCAATTTTCAAAATTTTTATGAAAAAATTATATTAGCTAGTTCTGAAGTAATAATAAAAGGGAAATATATATATATATATATATATATATATATATATATATATATATATATATATATATATATATATATATATATATATATAAATTAGTTGTTTTAAATTGAATTTCAGTCATCATTTTTGTTTGTTGCAGAAATGCAACATTGCGCAGTAGTGTTGTAAATTACAAAACTTTTCTTTATATGATGATTTTACTATTCATCTTAAAATGCTTAAATTTCTTATCTGGTAATTTATTTCGTTAATACACAAGAAGAAGCCTAAAATATAATGGATTCTTCTTATAGCAAAAACATAGTTCTTGAGGCATCAAAGATTTTTATAATTGTTGTGATTTTTGGAAAAAAATGTAATTCTATCTAGTGACAAAATTATCATGTATTTCGTTGCAGAAATCTTTTTTTTTCAGATATGTGATTTGTAGGTAATTAAAAAAATATTGAGTCTGTTCAATTAAAATAAATAATATGTTGCAGAAATGCAACTGTGGGAAGTTAAGGATTAATCATGACAAAGATAAGACCACATCACGTTACATAATGGAATAGAACTGTAATTAACTTCACGAATTATATTCTTTATGAAGGTGCAGGGATAATTAGAAATGAATTAATATTTTACTAATTAGCATTACATTCGTGTGAATGTGTTTTTTTTTATATTCCTACGATTAGAAGCTAAAAAAACAATACATCCAGCTTTAGATTCAAAAGGTTGTGATCTTAGGAAAAATGCATTGTAAAAAGTTAATATAATCTTGGAAAAGACAAATGTTGCCTTTTTTTTCTTCAACTTGTACAATTCAGTTTCCCTTGGTTTATTCATTGGTAAAAAGAACGTTCCTACGGTACTTTTTTTAAATGATTATAATATCTACATTTAAAATTATGCAATTATTCCTAATTAACAATTAACATGGTTTCAATATTCGAAATTGTTCTGGAATTTCATAATATATCGGCAAGTTTTCAAACAACACTTGTGAAGTTTTAAATTGAACTTTATTCATTAAGATTATTTATTATTAAAATGGTCATCATATTAGGAGAACATATGAGCAATGTTTCTGAAATGGTATCAAAAAGTTAATAAAAAAGAAAAAATAAAACTGAAGCAGGTGACATATTTTCCAGGTTCCAAAACACAACGTATTTATAGTTTGCGATGAATATGAAAAATGAAATGTGGCGGAGAAAAATCATAATATCAAATTGTTCTTTGATGCGAAAATACAAACTTGTTTTTAGATTTTGATGTCTGTTATCATCAGATAATTAAAATTCAATACCATTTATATAACTATTTTGATTATAATTAAATTTATCCATATTAATCACGAGATCATACAATAATCTTTATGGGATCCCATATTGTTCTTGAAAAATTTAAGACTTAAAAACAAAACACTTCCATTACCCTAAATTTTGTGCTATTTTTTTTTCTTAAAATCTAAGTATTTCAACATTCGAAAGTATTTCACTAATCATTATTTAAACAATTCTAAGGACTACCCCCCAACTGTACTTGCCATGTTATATTTTTGAACAAGTATTTATAAGTTGCGTTTTATGCTGTTTCATAAATAGATAATATAGAGTGTTTTTTTTCCAGGTATAGAAGTTTAAGTTGGCATTACTTTCCAAGATGGCGACCGATTTAACAGCTGTCAAGTGATTTATTCTCAGTTTGGTTTGGCAATTCATCAAAACGATCATCAAGCAAGACGTAGATTCATCGAATGGGCCCAAAAAGAGATTGCCGTTGTTCCCGATTTTCATAAGCGAATTTTGTTTAGCGATGAAGCGCACTTCTGGTTGAATGGCTACGTCAACAAACAAAACTGCCGCATTTGGAGTGAAGCTAATCCACAAGTGTATGTCGAAACACCGTTACATCCAGAAACACTGACTGTTTGGTGCGCTTTATGGGCTGGGGGAATCCTTCTTCTAAAACGATGAAGGCCACAACGTTACAGTCAATGGTGTTCGGTATAGAGCCATGATTACTAACTTTTTCATTCTTGAATTGAACAATCATGATGTACAGGAGCTGTGGTTCCAACAAGACGGCGCAACATGTCACACAGCTCGTGCTACAATCGATTTATTGAAAGATACGTTTGGTGACCGCCTAAATTCACGTTTTGGACCTGTGAATTGGCCTCCAAGATCTTGTGATTTAACATCGCTAGACTATTTTCTGTGGGGCTATGTAAAGTCATTGGTCTATGCGGATAAGTCACAAACGCTTGACCATTTGGAAGACAACATTTGACGTGTTATAGCCGATATACGGCCACAAATGTTGGAAAAAGTCATCGAAAATTGGACGTCCAGATTGGACTACATCCGTGCCAGCCGTGGCAGTCCTATGCCAGAAATCATATTTAAAATGTAATGCCACAAGATTATCTTTCGAATAAAAAAAATCATGTCAATCGAATAATACATCGTTGTTTTATTGCAGTTTAAAGTTCTATACCTCTAAAAAAACACCCTATATAAGTAAAATTTACATTTATTCAAGAATTTCGTCTCTATATAAAATACATGAATAGAAGTAGAACAAATTACTGCATTTATAAATATTGATAGCCGAATACAACTGTAATTAACTTCACAAATTTTATTCTTTATGAAGGCACATGGATAGTTAGAGAGGAATTAATATTCTACTAGTTATTATTCTATGAAATTGAATAACCTTGGACGTAAAAGTTTAATGCCCTTTCAGTCGTAGTGATATATTTTACACTTTAGCTAATAATTTCGAAAATATATATAGCACACAAATAAAATTATAATTAATCTCCTTCAAGCTGTCAGGAAAAAACAATTGTTTCATATACTATAAAGCTAGCAAAAATATTAATTAAATAGCGAGATAAATATTAATAGCGAAATCAACGTTTTGGGCATATATTCTTAGAAAAACACTCTATCACCTTTAGCGCATGACTTACGCATAGTTATTTAGTTCTTGCTTAAATGATCTCGAGGCAAAATCTTCTGAAAACGAAGTTTCTGCAAAGTAAATATTTGTTTCGTTATAGTGATTTCGTAAGAACCTGATTTTATAGGATGTAGAAAGTGAGCTAAAATGTAATATTAAATTAAGAATATTGCTTAATTGCAAGTTACTTAATATCAACTTCTTAACAATGGCAATTTAGGTATACAATTATTGAATCTAATTAGAAATTGTACCTTGAATCACACACACAAATTATTAATACGTATTGGGATCATTGAACACTTTAAACAGTAATGCTTCGAATTTTTTTGAATTAAGTAAGATATTTACAACATTTTATATGATTTATTGATATAATATAGCCATTGAATATTATTGTTATTATTTCATTATTTGTTATAGATGTTACTACGCAATTTTTAATTGCTATGTCTCATATATTTTGCAGTAAATAATTAAAGATTTTTATAAATTATCTCAACATTATATTTTTTTAAACAATTATTATAATTTCAATCTTATTTTTCCTATGAGAAAAGATTGACTGGAATAAAGAATCTTTAAAAAAATCACGAAAGCAATTTAGAAACCTTCATTTTATTAAGTATTTTTAGAAGTTCCTAAAATTTAATTATATTTTAATTCTGGATATAGTGTATTTATAATTTTAAGTCATGTATGATACTCATTATTCGTATTTAACGTTCATTTCACAACTGTACAAAATAACCCTTAGTTAATAACTGCATTATTTGAAACTTAAAAGTTAATATATTAAATAATATTGTGCTTATCATAAATAATATTTACCCATTAAATACAGGATACAATATCGGATATTATATATAGCATGTGTGGGTGTGTGGATCAAAGAAAATATATAAGTAAATTGAAGCTTATCGTGATTAGTTTGTTATCCACCTCTTATATTGTTCTTTTTTACACAGTCTGTTCGGTTAGCTTTTGAATCCCCAATATTATTTTTTGAAAAGTAGAAATCAGTATGCCGAGGCTCAAATATTACCCAGTTGGGGTGGTAAGTAAGTTAAGAGAGGGGGTGCTGCGAGCTCAGGTGTTGTCCTCATCTCTTGACCAAGGTTCACAATCACGAGGTCCGTCGCCAAAAACCTTTGCGTCAGTAGCTGGATTATGTGAAGTAAGAATTATCACACTCTTCCAGTCTTTTTCTGCTTTAGTTTTTAATTAAGATAAGTTATTATCCTAGTTACTTATTTTAATAAATACTTCTATATGTGAAATTAAATCTCTTTTCATTTTGTAAATTTACCGCTCCATCAAAATTGTCTCTTATAGTACTGAGAATAAATATAAGTGAAATCAACAAACTTTCAATTGACAATAATTTAATCACCTATCCCCGTAATCCTAATATATATTACAAACGTGAAAGTTTGTGAGGATGTTTGGGAGTCTTTCACGCAAAAATAACTGAATGGATTTTAATGAAACTTTACAATAGTATAGCTTATACATCAGAATAACACATAGGCTATAACTTATAGATATTGTGTGAAGTGTCCAAAATATAACAATAATTGTCAAGTAAGTAGGAAAAAATTCTGCCATCTGCAAAAAAGCCCGCGACAGCAAATATCTATGTGTGAAGCTAACCTTTGCATTTTATTTTGTCTACGCCAGGTGCCAGGAAGTGCGAAAGTTTGAACAGGCAGAGTGTGAGGCTGATTACAATTTTATCATAAAAAATACAACAAAAAGTAATATTAGCATATTACACTTCCAGATATAAATTATTTATACTAATTTAATCGAAAAAATAACATCGTTTATATGCTTATGATTTTAGAAAAGTTCGAGAATGTTGCGTTCGCCAATTTTAAAATCTTAATACTTACGGACTGCGCAATATAAATTAAAGTAAAAATTCGCTGAAATTCTAAAGGCAAAACGCAGACAATTATTCTATAAAAAATCCTTGCAAAAACGAATACGTCTGGAATCAGTCAACCTGAAAAAGAATGCATTTTGAACCAAGATTGATTTACGCCATTTTTCAGAAAAAGCTTTTCTCTGTTTTTTAAATCGTTCTATATAGTTTTGAGTTATGGCAATTTAAGGTCGCTTACACAGAATTCGAAGATTCGGTGTACTTTTCTACACAACGTGAGAAAAAACAATATTTGATAGTTTGAATGACGTTAGTGAAATTATATTTTGTGAGTTAAATATTAACAGAATGAAAGAGGTCCTCACACTATATATATATATATATATATATATATATATATATATATATATATATATATATATATATATATATATATATATAATGTATTTTAAATTCTTTTAAACGTAAGATCCATTCTTCCATTTGAATGCAAAGTTGTAATAATAGTTTCCATTAATCAAGGCGATAATTTCAAATTTCAATACTATTTATAGTGGATAAAAAATATTAAAACAAATTTATAGTTTAAAAGATAATATCGAAATACAAAATAAACTTAGTTGAAAAATGCCAAGTGTAGGACACCCATTTCACTAAACTTGAAGAACGGTGGATAGTTAGGAATATTATAAACCTATAACAAAACTGCAGTAAAATTGATACTGGATGTATATCGAAGGTTTTACAAGTCTGTCAATGCATTATTCTAAACCTTTCAAGAAAGTGTAATAATAAGTATTATAGTAATTACTAAAAAAAAGGTAGTTTTAATATTTAAAAAAAAATGGAAGACAAAGTAACATTTTTATTCAACTGAGAATTACTTAAATAAATTTTAATTCTTTATAGTATTTTATTTTTTAAATATGTTGCATCAGTTAAAATATACTCAAATTTTAAATACTTCATAACTACTTATCAAATTCAAAGTTTTTATAACTTCTTCATTTATAAAAATAAGTGCACGAAACTTTTTTCCGTTTATCGAACATTTAAAAAAAATGCTCACAATTTTAATTCAACATTTAATACAGTTGGGAAATTTTGTAATTATAAAAATTTCTACTTTTCTGAACATACAACTATTTTTAAAAAGGTACATTTTCGTTTTCGGGTACTAAAAAGTTGCAAAGTGAGAGAGTGAATATTAAGGTCCCACTTTTCACTTACTCAAGAGATATCATAGCGAAAGGGAAAGAGAAATTTCCATGACAATGTGTTATGCATTTAAAAATGTTCAAGCAACGCCGGGGGGAAATCAATCTGTCTGACAGAAAAGAAGCAAACAAATTTCGAAACAGCGAATTTTAAGTTATTCACTCGGAAAAAGGCCGAGCAGCGCCGGGCTAAGAGGAGGAAAGGGGTGGGTGGGGGTGAAATTCATTTTAAAAAAGAGTATTAGAAGTGCTGATTTTATGAAGGAAATGGAACATTTTCATAAAAGTAGGGAAAGCCCGAGCAACGCCTGGCCATGCAGCTAGTTCTTAATATTTACATCATGCCCTAATATTTGTGCATGAATTTCGGTGTAAAGACATCCTCTTTTTTCTCTCTTGTTGGCCTTTCTATGCATTGATTATAAGAAGTGTTTCTTACTGTATGCTCAAAAACCATTAGCCTCTTCAAGTTCCGCAAACAGCATATGTATAGCAATTAAATATTTTGCATTACAGCTTTAATGCCTAACATTTTTTAAGGTATCAAACTACATTCGGAACCGTGATTTTTCAAAAGCGTATAAATGGATAACATTCATTATATTTAGTGTCACTTTGATTAGAGAAAAGTATATAAAATTGCTTTAGAAATATTATTGCAATAAAAAATAATTTATGTACAATATTTTGACAAAAAATGAACATAGAATGACGAATTTTCAAAATATTATCCTTTTGTGAAAAATACTTTATTATAATAATATTTTGCCTGTATATCACTCAGACCTCTCTACAAAGGCTCAATTAGAAGTTTTGAATTATATAACTTAGAAGTGGGTTTATCCATGTCTTACTACAGAAGAGGCAAGGGATTTTAAGACAAAAACTCCGATAATTATTTCAATTGGTTGTAACTCTGAAAAAAGTGAATTTTTCCAAAAAAATAGTTCAGACTCTATTTCGAAGTCTTTACTTTATATAAGCAAAATATTATTAATTAAGAAGCATTTTTTATAAAAGGATAACATTTTCAAAAAAGGTTATTCTAAGTTAATTTTTTGCCAAAATATTGTATTTAAATATTTTTTGTCGAAATGTCCTTAAAACAATTTTATACATGTATTCTAATCTAAGTGACACTAAATATCATGAAAATAATCCATTTATGCGCTTTTTTAAAATCACAGTTCCGAATGTAGTCGGATATATACTTTATGATTTTTAAAATATTTTTTTTTCTTTTAAATTTTACTTCGTTACAGATATAAAGGCAAATAAATCAGCAACAAAGAGAGAGTTGTATCTGTAAAACTTTATTGAACCCGTAATCTTAACATAAAAGAAACTGGGATTTTTATTTGGGTTTTCAGTAATTTAAAGTAGTTATCTATGACATATAGAGTCGGGGCATATTCCACAAGAGAGTTGTTTGTTAAATGTGCTTAGAAACTAAAGTTAAAATTGAAAACTTGCATGTTTTTATATTTTATTATTTACCTCTGTTCTTTTTATTCTCCCTCCTTTTCCTTGCTAATTTTTTTGGTAGAAAAATCAATGAATAATTAGAAATCAAATTATTTTCTAATAAAAATCTATTTTTATTGTAGAAATTTTATTTTGGAATATTAACTTTTAACAACGGCTTTTAAGTTTAAATATACGACCCAAAACATATACAATTAACAGATAGTATTCAATAAAATTGTATATTTAATACATTATGTAATAATAGTTCAAGTAAATGTGAAAACGATTTAGGTAATGGAATTAATTATTAATTGATTGTTTGGTTACTTATGAAAATTTCCTTCCAAAGTTGTATGAATGCACTGCAAACTTTTGTGGATGGACTTATTAATTTTACCACGATAATATGATGAAGAGGAATATTAAATTAATGACGCACTCTCTAAATATTTACAACATACCAATGTGAGAATTCTCCATCCCCCAAGAAATTTAACTATTATAACCCCCTTTATATGGTAAATATTTAATGGTACCATGAATCCAACACATGATTCGACACAAATAATACCGTTTATGAAATTGCCAGCATTATCTCTTAGATACCACGACTTCAAAATCATTTAATGAAGTTAAATAACTAAAAATATTAGTAACATTTAGCTTCAAATATTTCTTTAAAATACATTACGGCAGCATGAATACAACATAACAATAATTGTCTTCTCCTTCACGTTATTTACGCTTATTTATTGAGCTTTCGGGTATTGTAACTCTTTCTTTTGTAAGAGTATAGCTTTTAACATCAATACATGCAGCAATAGAGTTCATCTAATCCATATAATGATCGTTAACCAAAGCACCATCTGGGGTTTCCTTCACAGCCTCTGCTAAATCTGAATTTCAGTACTGTAGTTATTAAATACTATTACCCTATTTCTCAGTATGTGTTTAGTTGATGTATAGTGGAATAACTAATTTTGATAGCAATGCATTTCCTGTAGCTGCAAAACATTTACATTTAGATAGAAAATAGTGAATATGATTGCGCGAATTTTATTCTGAAATTACATATTGTCTTTTTAATTACGTAAGCATTAATAAGCTAATATAAGCATTTCTTTTTTCTATTTGTTTACATTTAAAACAATAGGTAATAGTGCAATAATTTCCATTTGAGTTCTGTGATTAAAGTTCTATATTCAATTCCTAATTTGAGAAATTTAGTTATGAGCTACAAGAGCTAATATATTATTTAAATGAATTTTTAATGTATATTTATTTAAAATAATCTAACCTATATATTAAAATAATCTTGCTCATATTTTGAAATTTTAAGCATGAACCCCTTCATTGATCTTTTATAACTTAAAAATTTGACTGTGATGAAGCGTTTTAATTTTAAATATGACAAGAGAAAAGTTGTTTGCCAGATTTAATATAATATAATATTTATCGCGTAAAAGATTCATAATGGAGCTACATCTCCTTTCGGCTTCTTTTCGACAAGTTATAATAATTTCCTTTTGATTCAAATTATTCAACAATTTAATATTTAAGAACATTTAAATGTTTATTTAGAAAGTATAATTGAAATTATTTCATGCAATTATTTTAAAAAGAGAAAAAAAGTTTATTTACAAATATTAGAAGCAAATTGAGCTAGTTACTCATGATTCATTAACTGAAAACTTTTTAAAATATGAGAAACCTGCGTTCGTGTATAAACAAAAAAAAACACATTTCGGCATTTAATATATTAAGATATTACAATAACGTTTTCCGTTTTATTTCTAAATTCATTGTTTAGTTCTATATGTTTAACAAACTTAACATTGAGTTTTGAAATGAAATCACGTTGTTAAAAAAATTGGCAATAAATGTTATGAACAGAAAATTAGAAAGTGTTGTTCATCACTTGCTACTTTTATAACCTTATAAAAAAACCCTTACTATACTTATTATACACTTTTATCGCCTTAACTAAAGAGACTCTCTTTTGAAATAGGTTGTCTAGAGCAGTATGTAATATTTTTTCCCCTTTTATAAGGAGTCGAAGAGTTAGGCATATCAGTTTTTTTAAAAGGAGACAAAATACTTTAATTTTAATTAAACCTGAGAAAATTATGCTCTATTTGTGACTGTGATTGATCTGTGATTGATTGCACGGCTGTGGAAGATTTCATTAGCGCAGTTTTCCACAATTTCAAAAATATGCTAATCTTGACTTCACCAAATGATATGGATTTTTTTCCCAAAACTGATATGACTCAGCCGTTTACTCTTTACTCACTTGATGCTGCGTTTTGGAACACCTTTTATACATATATAGAAATACAAAACAAACATTTAAGGATCAGTACTATAATACATGTCTCGCCAAAAAAGAGGACATACACATGTAATGTTTGCGTATCAAATTTGGCACAAGCACAAAATGGATTAATCTTAGCATTTTTCTATCCCAATACGCATTGTGGATATATATTTTTGACCAAAATAACAAGATTTTTGAGTACGATTGAGATCAGAACTTTGTAGTGGCAAAAGCAAGCGTGTGAAGTAATCTTTATGTTCCTGGAACAAATTTTGCATGATTCTAGCTCCTGCAGGTGCGTTTAGCATGCTTCTAGTATTACTCACTGTCTGCAGTGAAAAACAATGTATCAAAGAAAGTATAGGACCGTTCAATAAGCGCACATACTCAGAATACTTCATTTCATTCCTACACAATGTTGCCACGTCCATATTAGCAGACACACCCTAGATCAGATCATGGCATCTACACTAGAGAATTGTATATTGGGCATGGCTAACTTCAAGGTATGCTTCATGTGCTTCTCTCCTAATCTTTATATGATTCTCGTTTTGGAAGGGAGCAAATATGGACTCATCTGAGCCTATAATCTATTACCTTAACTACAGACCCAGTCGCTATATTAATTGTCAAAATGTCTTTCTTTTTTGGTAAATCGTAGAAATTAGATGTTTTCTTTCTCTCGTATCTCAAATCATTACTCCCATTCCCGAAAAATTTTAACTCCTTATATGAATGATAATAATTTAGAGTTTCCCTTATTGATTTCTTGTAAGTTCTATAGTTGATTTTGAAAAATAACACTCCCACTAATCATTTCAATTATTTTTTATCATGATAATTTTAAATGGATTTTCGATCATGCATTTCCCCCCGAAGAATCGGTTTGGTTTCAGGCATATCTTTCTAATATTCGCTTAACAATACATGAAACATCAAGCCTTCAGCCATCTCCCTTCAGGGCTTCTGATCTTGTTTCAGCCCAACAGTTTGCCTCTTCTTTCTCTTACATTTATATGATAGTGCTTAGCTCTTTTCCCGGTACAATTTCTTTGAAGTGATAAATTAAAAAGCGTTTTTTAACTGTTTGAGAAAAGAAATGGGAGGGGGTGAGTTATATAAATATATGATGGAAATTGCTACATGAAAAATATTCTTATCCGTTTTAGTGTTTGAATGTTTGAATTTGCGTCAGAATTCTTTCGGCTTGGCTGCGTTAATTTCTTAATAAATTTCACACGTTCTTGTGTTGATACTTGACTGAGATGAGTAACAATATTCTCTATTATTTTAGTATAAATATAAAATTTGCAAATAGAGGTTTGCTGAAAGAATTGTTCTTTCAAAAACTAATTATTGGTATGCGTGTCTGAACAAATCGAAAACCCTGAAACATTGATATATACTTCCATAGCAAAATTCTTATTTTCATATAGCGCGCATGATAGTTTTCGCTAGGAGGCTCTTAGCCTAAAGAGGGCTGGAACAGCAACTGCTTCAGCTCTCTTAAATTCTAAGCAAAGTGGGGAATTATTTAACTATTCAATTAATTGTCAATCTTATGTTTAATTATTTAATTGTCAATGAAATGTTACGTGTTTTACTTCCCAGTACCACCATTCTTAAAATAGGTGGGCGTATGCGATGTATTGGGGAGAAATTAAAAGGTTTGAATAAATAAATTTTCTCTGAAATAAATAAACCCTTCGCAAATACTGCCGATGTCCTGTTAGTGCATTCCGAAGTATTCTGATTAGTTGTAATGACAGCCGAGAAAATAAATGAATCATATTTTAGAAAGACTATACACGTCTGGGACACAAAAAACTCCGGTTAAAAATGACGGATATATACGTTGGTTGCAGTTAAGCGGTTAAAAACACGTCGGAAAGAGAACTGTAAAGCAATTTTGTTAAAAATCCATATGAGTAAAAATTAAAAGTTATTTACAAGTTAGGATCAATTAATGTCATAATCAGTCCTTATTTGTGGTTTTAATTTTTTTATTCTGTCTATGTTTTAACTATTTGTGATGGAAATAAATTGAAACGAAACTAAGTACAAACTACCTGAATATTTCGAATCTTAACTTTACAAGGTTTATGTAGTATGATGCGAAAATAATTTCATTGTAAGGATGGTGTAAACACGTTAAGATTTTATGCTTTATTCAGCAATTTCAATTTCAGGGTAAATAGATTTATCTTAGAAATCGGAAAAATAATGGGCATACTCTCGAAATAATATGGAATGCTTATACCGCAATTCTATTGTTATTCTTTCTCAGTTATTTGTATTTCACTTGTTATCAATTCTAAAAATATCTAACATGTACTTATACGGGCTTAGAGAATCAATAATGTATTGTATATATAACAATAAATATAACGTATATTATGAAAAGAAACAACATATGAAGTATATTCAGATGTTACCGTATAAGAAATATGTAATTAAGCAGTTTATTGATATGGCTTTCATTTGTACTCTTATGATTCATGTAAAAATTTGAGATGCGATTACGACCAGTCTAGGAATTAACACTATATGATCTAGAAATGCCAGTTGGAAGCGCATAGAACGTTCCATTTGGAAATTGTTTGAGAATTCAACGTTCCTGTGGGCAGAGAATATATAATTTATGGATTTAACTCCTATATAATGGATAAACTAGAGACCGAACTCATTTACTTAAGGTATCCGACTACGTTCGGAACCATGATTTAAAAAAAGAGTATTAATTGATAATTTTCATGATATTTAGTGTCATTTGAATTAGAATATATGTATAAGGTTTTAAGAATATTATTATAATATATATATATATGTATATATCTATATACCTATATCTATATCTATCTATATATATACCTATATCTATATCTATATCTATATCTATCTATATCTATCTATATATATATTATATATATATATATATACATATATAAATTTTTAAATTCATTATTTTGGCAAAAAATGAACTTAGAATTATATATTTTCAAAACATTCTCCTTTGATAAAAAAAATGCTTCAATAATAATAATATTTTGCTTACATAAAGAAAAAAAATTCTTCAGAGGGCCTGAACTAGAATTTTTGAAAAATTCACATTATTTTCAAAGTTACTATGTATTGTAATTATTATCGGTGTTTTTTCCTTAAAATTTTCCACTCTGTTGTATTAAAATATGGATAAATACACTTCTAAAAGTTATATATTTCAAAATTCCTAGTTCAGACTCTGTACAGATATTTGAGTTATAAATAGGCAAAATATTATTATTATAAAAGCCTTTTTCATAGAATTTTTTGAAAATAGGTAATTCTATGTTAATTATTTGACAAAAAATCACATTTAAATACTTTTTACTCTAATAATATTCTTAAAACAATTTTATACATGTATTCTAATTTAAGTGACACTAAATATCATTAAAAATATCCATTTATACGCTTTTGCACAACAACAGTTCCAAACGTAGTCGGATACCTTAATAACCAATAGCAGAAACATCAGTGTATAGTTAATAGGGAAGCAACAGTACATCAAATAACAGCTACAATCGAGATGAAATAGACAATAGACATGATTGAAAGGTGCGGAAAAAATCATATCCAATAATTCATAAGAATATCTTTACAGCAAACATGATTGAATATTTCTTGAGAATGCTTACGATGACTTGTTCAGACAATTCCATGGGATTCGCCGGGAAAAATCAAATCCTGCATAGTATTAGGATGCATTTTATGAATTCTGGCGATTCTTATGTATAAATATATATATATATATATGTGTGTGTGTGTGTGTGTGTGAATTGTTATTTGTGTATGTGTGTGTATGTAAGAACAACAGCTATGCACTCACTTCTCTGATCATTTCGTTAAGTTATAGGAATATATACATTGTATTTATTTACTGATATCAAGTTCTAGCATTAATCATTCGATTGTATAAAAATATTATATGATCTTGATTTAAAAAGAATAGACTTGTTCTAAAACGAGAACTTTATTATATTTACTCCGCGTAATCCTCTTCGAAGTCGATTCCCGCAATGCATGTACTTAGCAGATTTCTACTCAATAAAAAACATGACTAAACTGTTTAAAGAAACATTTGAATATTAAACATAGAGCAGTGCTTCTCCAACTTTCAAGGGCGCCCCCTTTTTTGTTCACATTTTATATCGCGCCCCCCTTATATATTAATAATGTACTGAATGCAATAATAATGAACTTTGATGCTAAAGCTACAATAGGTGATCTTAATTATAAACCATACAAATTAGTAACATAAGTATTCAATTTTGTATACTACTTTTAAGTAATAAATATATAAAATAATACGAAAATTATTATGTGTGTTATGTTTTCTTTCTCTAATTTTTAAATTGAACAAATTGCAAAATGCGGTGGCTGCTTAGAAGACAAAATATAGATATCTGCTAAATATAGAAAAATAACTCAGAGGGTCAATTTCTAATCATAAGAGCATTCCTTATAAAAACTTTTTTTGCAAGACAAGCCCATGGATTTCGTTAATACTTATTAAAATTGTTCTTAATTTAGTATTATTTAATTAGTTATAAACTACAATGGAGCACTGATACATTAAAAGTTTACCGGCTGAAGTACCCGCTTGCACGAGTTTATGTATAAGAAAATAAAACATTATTGAAATAATCGCTGAATTTTGTAAGGAGAGTAAAGCCAAGTGCACGACAATGTTTACAAAAATGTAAAATGATTTTTTTTAAATGATTGCTCAAAGTACAGTTAGTTTAAATTGAACTATGATTTTAAGTCTTACATATTATCATTTAAAATTGATGTTGAATAATTAACAATAATATAAAATTCAGATGAAGAATAATTGTATTATTTTTAATATTTAAAGCGAAAAGACTTCAACATGTTTAAACCCTGGAGCAGGCAAACACTCGATACTAATGGTCCAGTGGGGTTATTGAGTCACCCCAATCCTTTTTTATAATTATTTTTATAGTGCAGAATAAAAATCGTAATTCCAGTGAAAGATTTAATTATGTTAAAATATACTTACCTACTTTCAATGACTTTTCAATTTTTCTTTAGTAACTAATAAACAGATTTGCCAGAATTAACGATTTCTTAATCTGTGTGTGCCGCGGGATCACTTCCGGACAAAAAGTGTATTCATTATGATAATATATATGTTACTATAAAAAAATTTTGTAAAACGTTTTTCGTTGTGCTTTATATATTTTACAATACTCTTAAATATATATATATATATACTCTCCGTGGTTTTCCAAATATCATGAACTCTTTTCATGGAAAAAAGCGCAACAGAGAAATACATTACTTAAAATTTCCCTATATAAATCAGAAACAAACACATAAGAGAGGGGTCATAACTAACTGTACCAATAACTTAGACGGTCAAACAGATTACAGCTATAATGTGCAGTATTTCAAAAATAATGACAGTGATGAATTTTTTATGTTCCTAATTTTTTTCAATTCTGGGTCCGGGATCTGTTTTTTCCTCTGAATGATTAGCATTTAGGATTAAAAAGGAAGCGTAATAAAAAAATCTCTCATCGTGGGATTACAGCAAATCAAATAAAAGTTTTTGTTTGGTTATAGGATCAAAGATAGCTAATTAGGTATTGAAGAAATTTTTATTTTTGATGACTTAATATCACGCGCGCGCCTATAAATTATATCAGAGTAAAAGTGCATTTTTTATTATGTCTGAAAGCATTTTGTTTTAATTCATTGCAGTAAGTTAAATATTTTTAAATCTTTTATTTTCGATATGCTCGTGACCCTCTCGTAAGGTTATCGTGCTTCCCAGGGGGCACGCCTCACAGTTTGAGAAACACTGACATAAAGACTAAAACATTCAAAGCTCTAACAGTTCGAAAACACAAATTTGCGTCGGTAATATCTCCGTTTCCTTCCCTATCTTTGAGAATTGACTTCCACAAAACCCGTTGTTAGTGGGTCTGTAAAAAAATAATAATAATTAAAAAGCAGGATTTTTTTTTGCCTATAACGTCGTCTTAATCTCATTGTGAGTTTATTTTCATAAAACTCCTACTTACTGGATCTGCGTTTAAGAATAGAAGCAAGCCTGCTAAATACAAAGCCTGAATATCTTTCGTTACGACAGAGTGAAAAAATTACATTGTTCCTATATATTTATAAATAGATAACTTTTTTAAATACTTATGCACATTTAATATTGGATATCTATTATGACTTTTGTTCGAAACAAACTAACTAAATGAAATCAATAGAAAAAAACCTTTCTTTGTCATTAATGCAATGAATTACAATAATCATGTAGAAATGTTACCTCTATTGATTAATAAGATACATATCATTTGAGTATCGTTTGAAATATGAAATGAAAGTATCATATGAGATATCCTTTGACATATGAAATGAAAATATAATTTGAAACATCCTTTGAAATATGAAATAAAAATATCATATGAAATATATCTTTTGAAATATGAAATAAAAACATCATATGAAATATATCCTGTAAAATATTTTTACTCAAACATTCTTTGAGTAACATCAAATGTAAAGGAAATAGAATTAGCTGTTGATACTGTATGAACTACTGGCTACTGAAATTCCTCAAGACTTTGAAAACAAACTTTTTGCATTGGTGATATTTTCTCGATTTGATTTACATACAGTTTTCATAGTATTTTACAATTTAAAACTGTATTTGATGCTTTATTTAATGTATCCTAGTCCATAACCAAAATTCGCAATAACTCAGAACAGTGTTTTTCAAACTTTCAATGTTTGCGACCCAATTTTCCATCATACTTTTCATCGCGCCCTCCGTCACACAATAACAATGTGCTAAGTCGGTAGGGCATGCAGGAATTTTTCAAGGGGGAGGGGCAGGGTTAAAGTCCACTATTCTTGTATCAAGCACCTTTTGATTTTGTCAATTTTCGGGAACAAAAAACAGTAAAAACTAATTATTGAATAAAAAATTATCATTAAATTAATCATTTGTAATAAATATTCAATTAAATTTTACGTAATATATACTTAGAATTGTAAGCAATCGTAAAAAAAACAAACATGGAATTTGGAGGGTGAACCCCTTGCCCCCCTTGTTTGTGCCACTGTATTGAATGCAATAATAATCCGTTTTGATGTCAAAGCTACAATACGATTTTAAACATAAACCATACAAGATATCAAAATAAGTATTAAACTTTGTATATGACAAGTCTATGTGAATAACTAGCAATTTTTAAACCTGCTCTTTATTTAGTATTATGAGTTTAACTATCAAATATATTTGTGCAGTACTGATATATTTATAAGTATATTATATCAATGTAAATGTGTATTTTATATTGTAATATTTCCGAATGTATTTTTATTGTGCTTCCTTTCAGTATATATATATATATATATAAATTTGTAGTTCCTTAAATCCTTTATTTTTGACTTAATTATATGCTCGCGTCCCCCTCGTTGGGGGTCGCGCCTCACAGTTTGAGAACCGCAGACTTAGAAGATTCAATATCTATACACTCAGAAACATTGAAAATAGCGACCAAAGAAGGAGACTAAGTACAATCGCGAAACTTTGCAAATAAGTACAGCGTAATGTGATATGCAAATGATCCAAGTTTTGTGCCAATACGCATGCTCATACACGCCGAGGTGGCGCTACAATCAGGAAGAGGGTGCTATATAAGCCAGCGCAAATTCGAAGATTCATAAACGTGACGATTACCCGCCGATTATAGGAAGACTTTGGTAAGCGAGAAATGCCAGGTAAACGTGCTAGAAGACATTTCTCACAGTTAAGCGAGTTTGAGAGAGGCCTGATAATCGGGATGAAAACTGCAGGCTGGTCGACGCACCGGGTTTCTGGTCAGGTGGATCGTTCGGAGTGTGCCGTTAGAAATTGTTGGGAGCAGTGGACACGAGGAGGCACCCACGCGCGGAAAACCGTGTCTGGAGCGACCAGAAAGACCACGAAGAGAGAGGATCTAAGGATCGTGCGACAAGCACTTGTGGCCCCCACAGTGACTCGTTCAACGATACAAGCAGACGTAGGCGTAGCAATTGTTCCCCAAACAATTTCCAGACACCTTGTATGAGCAAATCTTAAATCCAAGCGCCCTTTCCGTGCACTCCCTTTAACACCGGAACATCGGCAACTGCGTCTAGACTGGTGCCAAGCCAGATCAATGTGGAATGTCACAGACTGGCAAAAGGTTGTGTGTAGTGATGAATCCCGGTTTGTTTTGGGGGCAGATGATAACCGTGTACGGGAGTGGAGGCACCCTGGTGAGTGGTACAATTCCCCCCACACTGTTCTACTTCACACTGCCCGCACAGCTGGTGTAATGGCCTGCGGGGCCATAGCTTATGATAGCCGGTCCACTTTAATTGTGATGCGTGGAATCTTAACGGGCCAAAGATACGTTGATGATATTCTTCGACCCCATGTAGGACCTTTCCTAAATGGTCTCCCAGGGGCAATTTTCAAGCAAGATAATGGTCGTCCGCATACAGTTGCTCAAGACTTCCTACGTCATTTTCAGACGCTTCCATGGCCGGCCCGCTCCCCCGATTTGTCCCCTGAAAAGCACGTGTAGGATTAGCTAAAACGGCAGATGACATCGTGTCACTCTGTACATGGTTTTGAGTTGGCTGCTCAAGATTTGTGGACCCATCTGTCTCAGGTCAACATAAGGTGTCTAATCAACTCAATGCCGTACCGTGTGGCGGCATGTATTGCAGCTGGAGGTGGTCCAACGCGCTATTGAATTTGCACAGTATTTGTGTCGTTGCACACCCTGTATTTGTTTATTTGTCTTGTTTTTGAGAGATCAAGTGAATCTCTCATATATGTCATTTTGTGTATTAAATTTCATTTCAATCCGATGCTTTCTTCTTGGGTCGCTATTTTCAATTTTTCTCAGCGTATTTAATCATCCGCGTACTACCTCCTTTATTGTGTAACAAAAAAGAAAATATTTATACATTTTTTTACGCTTTGTTCTAAATTACGAAACACTAATTTCGAAGATGTGTAAAACATTTTTTTTCTTGTTTTATCAGCAACCTATGGGTTTCGATTATTTACTATAACACATATTACACAATAAAAACTATATTAAATTTTTTCTTTTATAAATTATTTTTCTCATTTAAAATAAAAAAAACGCTTATATGCATATTTTATAATGTGTTTATCTTTCAGAAGAAGAATATTTTTAGAGAAAAATATTTCAATCTAACAGTAATAAAAACAATTAATTAAAATATCAAAAATAAATTTTTAGATATTAACAATACAGTGGCATTTAAAATTAGTTAATATAATAGAATGATTTAACTCTCACCCTCCCACTCCCTTTATTCTATGGAAATCGTAAACATTTCTAATTAATTTCTAGACTTACAAAATTTGAGTTCCAGAATAGCCATGTTTTGTTTTTCTTGTATTATACTAATTTTATTTTACAAATAAAGTTCAAAGAGCTAAAAGAAGATAATTTGTGGTACGATGTGATTATTTTATACGCTCTTACTATTAATTGTTCATTTTCATCTGAGAAACGAAGAAATATAGCAATGTAATTAAGCAAATTTCATTTTCAATTATTATTAAATGTTAATGAATAAAAGGAAAATGTGTTCTTACTTTTTTAATATAAGGAGTAAATTCCCTGTATGCGATCCCATTTTTTTAAAAAAAAATTATGGGGAATTCCATATGAAAATAGTGTTAATGAATTAAATAGAAATATAAACATTTTGAGAAGCATTTTTATATGTACTTTTACTTGGAAATACTCTACATTTCCATTTGGCAATTATTGACACTCCATTTATTGTGCAAATTAAATCTATAATTAAGATCTGCTTAACATTTATATTATCTTATGCATTCTAAGAGATAGCAAAGTATATTTTCTCTTTTTATGCGTTTAGTATATATATAGTATAGCTTTATTGCCTCAACTAATTCCGAAGGCTGATAGAACTGATGGTTCATACTATTCGTTATCTTTAACAGCTTCTAGAATTGACCTTTAAATCACAGTTTCTTTTCGCACACTACTTACTAAGCCCTGCTACAATGTATTGCCATTTTCCTCTTGGAGAAAACAGAAGCAATGGGATGTAAGATGGTGAATTCTTTTTACTGCTAGCCAAAATGTTACTAATTTTTTTCATTATTTTTTCGCATTTTGTTTTTGTTCGTTAAATTATTTAAAGATCCCCTAAATTAATAGATTTCATAATTAGTCTTCTTTTAAATACGTATGCCTTAATTTGTTTTGATACGATTAATTTCGATTTACAATGAATATTTTGAAAGGTTACGATGAAACGCTTGAAACTGACATTATTTATGTACCATTTAAATTAATTTTCAATTAAATAAAAAGATAAAATTAATTTTTAATGTTCAAAAATAGCAGAAATTGATGTTTAAAATCGAAAGGATGTAACCGCAAGAATTATAATAAAGGGATAAGGGTAATATTGACAAATGCGTAATTGAGACTCAAGTTGTTTAGCAAGCTATATGATTTTTTATGTAATCAACAGGTTAACTCTTCTTAAATTAATCTTTTTTGTTTCTATAACTGAGAAAAATTACGCCCTTTAAAATAATTTTCATATTTTTTTAATTTAAAATTTTAAATAACTTATTTTATATTTCATTGTATATTTTAAAAAAAATACTGCTTAATGTAAATCTTCTAAGTACAAGTTTTTAATTCAAGTTATACACGTGCATCAAATATATAAAACATAATGCCTCACTGTTAATCTCAGAGGGAAATTCAAATTAGTGAACTATTTGTGTAGTTAATATTTGCTTCTGTATTGAAGGTGTTAAGTCTCCATGTAAAAAAAAATGTTGCAGCTTGTGTACATTTCTTCATAAACCAATTGGCCTTTAGAGCCATAAAAGTGTACAAATGATGCATGAACTTGAACTCCAAAGGAGAAGTGTGTGTTGTTAACCTTTTTCTATGCTTTTATTGAAAAACAATGTATTGTCCATCGAGAATTGTTGGAAGTTTATGGATAGAGAGTAATGTCTCAGAAACAGTAATTGCAACAAATTTTCAAGTACAGGGCGTCAAACAAACAGTGATAAAATCGATCTATCGTGTGATCTTTCACATGACACAGTCAGTGGATCACATATGACTAATCTTCTTTGCTGAAATCTCTCTCCTTGCTGACATGAAGCATTACATGAGAATGTTACAAATTCACTGCATTAAGACACAGGCACATAACACAGAGCTATTTCCCAGTAAGATGACACTCTTCCTCACTGAATAAGTTATGTTATGCTGATGAAGCTATAAAGCAAAAATTTTAAAGTAAAAAAAAATATAATGAAAACACCATTTAAGGAGCATATCTCGGATCCATAAACAAAAGACAATTTAAGAAATTGGCTATTGTTCCATAAAAATCATATAACCTTCCAACTATTTTTGCGGTTATCGCTTTCGTTTAAACATCCTTATGACCACGAACGATGCGAAATCAATTTTATGCACGTAGTGAAAATAATGAAAAAATGACATCGTAATGTCGTTCAACATCGCTGGCTTACTAAACTATTGTTGTGAAAGATATTATCTCACATGCCCAAAGAAGACGTGAAGTATCTATTTAATGCTAAAGAAAAAATGGCAACGATCAAAAATTCGCAATCTTATCGACCCGCTGATATAACATAACGAGCACAACAAGCAATTGTGCGCGTGATGTTAGCAGTATGAACCATCATTCTATGTTTCAACGCCTCTACCAGAATACATGAACAATATATGAAATGTTAGCAGATCTTAATTATATAGTTTGTTATAATGGGTGTCAGCAGTGTGATATTTCAGAGTAAAAAGCCTTATAAATAACTCTCAAACATAATTTTTTTGCTACGAGGGCCCACTCACTTATATTAAAGTAAGAACACGACCTCACATTCATTAACATTTAATGTAGTGAAAGTGAAATTTGCTTATTGTTGCTGTAATTTCTTCGTTTCTCGGGTAATGAGTGTGTAGGCGTATAAACTGTCATCTTTACAAACCATCTTCTTTAGTAACAACATTCTGGGATAAACTCTAAGTAGTAAATGTTTACATTTCAACAAGAAACAAAGGGAGTGGAGGACGGGGATAATCATTGCGTATATTAACTAATTACCACTATATTGGTAACTATCTAAATTTATTTTTGACTTATTTTAATTAATTGTTTTATCCCTGTTGGGCCAGTAGTACAAAGAAAAATATTATTCTTCTTCTGAAAGATAAACACGATATAAACATATACTTACATTTTTATTTTAAATGAGAAAAATGAATAAAGAAAAGGGTGGCATATAGTACCTATGTTATAATAATAATCGACCCATGGAATTGCTGACAAAAGCTGAAAAAAAAAATGTTTTACATCTTCGAAAATCCAGATGTTCAACACAGAACGAAAGCGGCAAAAAAATAATGTAAATATTTTGTTTATTACAACAAAGGAGGTATACATGACATCAAATGGCGACGGAAAACAGTGTACAAGTGATCAAGCTGGCTAATAATGGCTCACGGGCCCGTACTGTGACCAAGCTCTATTCGGCATGGGCCAGTTACCTCCCGGCTGCTGGCTTATACCGCCGCGGTGATGTTAATTCACCGACGACAACAAAACCGTAACGCGAAGTGTTGCGATATCGCAGCAATCGCGACATCTTGGCGCTGTAAGCTGGGCGACCATGCAGCAATATCATCGGCATATCTTCGTGCTCCGCGCATCTGGCGTGGACCGACTATCTGTCCCGCGAGCGAGTGTCATCTGCCAGTCTATGATACATTCATTGTTGACTTTCATTGATAAAGGGTTACTACAAACTTCTCATACAGGGTGGAAATTGTTTATTTACATATCGTTGTTTCAATCATATTGAGGAACCTGTCTGCTGATGCGCTTAGATACTACTATACGTGACAAACCAGTTTGCCACTGTCGGTCCGCGACCGGTACCTGTCCCGGTATCGGGCCTATACAAACAAGGCGATGTCTTCTGGCGCGTTTTTCTAATTCTCGCTTACCAAGTCTTTCACAATCGGCGGGCGAACAATATTATCGCATTGATCTTCGGGCATTTACATTCCTCAGCCCTTGTATATTTGCAAGGGAGTTGCATTTGTCTCTTTACGATGTGCTTATTCAGCTGTTTCTGATATAACTAGTCAAAATAAGGGATTAAAGGAACTGAAGTCTCCTTACTTATCTATCTTTATGTATAGCAGCAATAATAACAACATATATGCTTTATACTGAAGGAGCACTATAAAACTGCGTTCAGCTCGATAGCAAACTCCCGCATTGTATTGTGCATATATATTTACAAAATATTTGACAGTTAAACTCATATTACTGATAAAGAGCAGACTAAAGTGCTTGGTGTCACGCCAGACTATCATACTCTAAAGAGGCTATTTACTATTTGGCTATCTTGTATATTTATTTTAAAATCGTATTGTGGCACATGGTGTCATGATTCCACCAGACTTCCATGTTCCATTTTTACGTTGCCCAGTCAAGTATATATTGTAGGCCCAATTGAGTATTTATTACAATGATCAGGCCCAATGATAATTTCAGTTTTTACTATTTTCGGTAAAATCAAAGATCAACGTCAAATAAGTGGATAAATACCTATTTGCTTGATGACGGAAAAATTGCAACAACGTAAAGCCCGATAATGTGCAGTACGGTTATGGTTTAAATTCCCATTTAATAAGTGCATCAATGCGGTACAGGGTAAGCGAAAATATATATCATGTAAATCGGAAATGAATATAAATAATAAAAAGTTGTTTGTAACCAGCTCAGTCATACGATATCAACGGCAATTATTTCATACGGTGTTACTCGGAATGTTTATTTTTTACGAGGATTGCCTATTTCATATGATATTTTTGACTATATTTCCAAGATCCTATTTCATATGATATTTTATTTAAAGAAGGATGTTTCAAATATTCGTATGTCAAAGAATATCTCGCCTATTCACGGTAACGACCATCAAATATTATATCTTATTAATCAATAAGAGGTAACATTTCTGTGTTATTGGCAATTCATGCGTGTAACAGTTTTTCTATTGATTTCATTTAGTTAGTTTGTTTCGAGCAAAATAGGTATCAATATTAAATGCGCATGAGTGTTTGTATCTGGCTATAGAACAATGCGATTTTTCGCTCTGTCGCAACAGCATCTTATTTGTTTGAGCTATATTCTTAAACGCGAATCAATAATTGGGAGTTTCGAAACAAACCACAGTAGTTAATTTTGGCGGTCGCGGAAAGATCTGCTTTGACACGTTTCCTGTAACACGGGTTTGATCAGATAAACAGGAAGAAGCCAAACTTAGTCGGGCACGGTCTTTGTCGATGTTTTCTCAACTGTTCCCACAAGGGCACGACGCAAGCTTACAGGAAAGTCTGGCAGAAGATTTAAAAAACATTTAACTACTGGAGGTAATTAAAGCAAAATAACTTTCAGTATGACAAAGAAATACACTTCGATATGGTATAGGCACGCACTGTTCAAGTCATCAAAAGAAAATAAAGGAGTACAATAATACTAATTCAACTATCTTTGATCTATAGTAAACAAGCACATTTGATTTTGCTTTGCTGTCGATAATTTTTATTACTCTGTATTAAGAACATAAAAATTCATCGCTATAAATTCCCTGTTGAAACATTAACTGTAATCTATTTGTTTCGTCAGAAGTATTGGTACGGTAGTTGAACTTCTTCTCTTACTGTGTTTGTTTCTGTTTATATAAGGAAATTTGCAAGTAGTATTTCTCTGTTGCTTTCCGTAAGTTCATGAGTACGGAATCTTATTATATATATATGCATATTTTTAAGGAAGTATTGTAAACTCATATAAAAACACAACAAAAAACGTTTTTAAAATTTTATAGCTGACATTCTATATCATAATAAATTGCTTTTATCGGAAATGTCACGCATTAGATAAGACATCGTTAATTCTAGTAAGAAAATTAGTGAAATAATTGCTTCTCCACTATCATATTAAATCATTCACTGGAACCCACACCTTCTGCACTATAAAAATGGTATAGCGGACCATTGTATCGGTGTTCACCTGCTCCAGAGATTTAAACGGTGAAGTCTTTTTAAACTTTGTAAAGAAATAATGATATGCTCATGTATTTCATATTATTGTTAATTGTCGGCATCAATTTAAATAAATTTGTGAACTTTTAAGGCATGGTTCAATTAAGCTCGCCAACGCACTGACGTCATTTAAAAAAATAAATTCTGACATTACACGCCACTCATACGACTTATTGCGCAGTGCTGTAATATTTAACAGTAAGTAATAAGAACGATTTTAATAATAGTAACTAATATCTACAAACAAGTTACCTTGAAATAGCGATTGACCCTGCAGTCTTCACTATATTGCTAATTTGTCTTATATTTTTCCTGTTGTTCAAGCTGCCTTCACATAATAACCACAAATATTGTGTTAGCCACTTTAAAAGTAAACATACAAAGTATTGTGGCGCAACGTTGAAATACCATTAACCAATGTGGGCTTTGTATTCGAAGTATGTTTCTTTTGCTGAGGCGGTCGTGACGCGTAGTAGAAATCTGCCCAAGCATTGCGGGAAGCATCGACGTTACGCGAATAAATATAATAAAGTTCTCGGTACAAGCTGAGTCTGTCTAATCATACTGCAATCGGGTAATGCTAGGTGATATCGTAAACACGATCTATATCTTAACGAAGATGATCCCGAGAAGGCGAGATACATATGTAATTCACACACACTATGTTTATGCATGGAATCAGCCCGGAATTCATAAAATGCATCCTAATGCTATGCCGGGTTTGATTTTCAGCGAATCCATGGAATTATCTGAAGTCATCGTAACATTCTCAAGAAATATTCAATCATGTTTGCTGTAAAAGATATTCTTATGAATTATTGGATATATGATTTTTCACTGCTTTCAATCATGTCTATTGTCCTATTCATCTCGGTGTAGCTGTTATTTGATGTGTTTGCTCCTAATAACGCTATACACTGATGTTTCTGCTATTGTGGTTTATTGTAAGTCTGCACATTATATTATCTAAATATATAAATAATTATTTAATGATGTATGTCACTTTAAACTGTTTCCTTCTTATAAATGATTAAATGTATTAGGTAAAAAGTAGCCCAAATGTGATTTTGTCAAATGTAACATAGAATTTATTTTCAAAAAGTCTATGAAAAGACTTTTATAATAATAATATTTTGCACATAATTACAACTCAAATATCTGTACAGAAGTCTGTTTCAAGAATACGAAATATATCTTTTTTTAAAAGTGGTTTACATCCATCGGCGCCATAATACAACAGAGTGAAAAAATACGGGAAAACACCGACGTACATAACAGCTTTTGAAAATAATGTGATTTTTCAAAGTGTTCAACGGCGCAACATGTATTATTATTAGCCGAGCATTTTATCCGAAGAATGTTTTTGAAAAATATATAATTCAGAAGTTTAAATTTTCCTTAAAAATAATGAATTTAAAAATTTATATCTTATATTTATATGTATATATATAGATGGTGTAGATAGATCAACGAAAAGATCTATAGATATAATTTATAGATATATAGATATATGAATTCATGAATATAGACATATATGCATATAACATATATTATAATATTATTCTTGAAAACACTACTTTTTGTTCTACAATTCAACCAGGCGCTTAAATATCGTAATGCGGTCAATACTCTTTTGCAAATCGTGATTTCGAGCGTAGTCCGTTACCTGCACCAAGTAAATGGTTCGTGCTAGGTATCGTACAGTTGAAATCCGTAGATGCCCTTTATATTCTGGCGGTGTTTCGACATTTACGAAATGGAAGCGTTAATAAGCCGACTATTACATTTCTAGATCGCTATATTGGTAATTCAGATGATATCTATCTCAGGTATCGCGGAAATACGGAAATGAGAAACCTATCAACAAACCTTATTGCTATTTCTTGCGACGGCATCATTCAACCTTTCATATGTTATTTCTTTTCATAACGTGATATATTCATTGATACTATATAACCCGTTATTATTCTGTAAGCCGCTGCGCCATGTTAGGCAGTGAAACGAGCAACTTTGTCATTTCAGACATTCGACGCGGTATGAATAACGCAAAATCCGGCGTGGTATTCTGCATCGCCCTACGCCAAACGCTGCAAAGGCAATTCAGCCCCAGCGCGAACTCATTTCAATGCCGTCACAAACGCCAAAGAAGTATGAACTTGATAAAGGTAAAGGCACAATCGATCCTGTTTATGGTGATCCGGTACGCTGACGACTGACCGGCTTCCCATTACATCGATGCAGACACATTCTGCTGATGTTTGCAAAAGGTGTGAATTCTTCCATTTTATAGGCTCAATAAATACGACTTATCCGAAGAATATCTTTCGGTGCTCACTAACAAGATTATCATTATTTCGAAATATGCTCACCACAAGGTAATACACGACAACGCAATTAACATAGATACGACATTGGCAGACAATTGTAATTCCCCCGCTTTGACCTGAAAAACGGCCTTATTCCGGCACTATAAGCCCCATATTGTTTTCGAGATTTTTCATTTGTTCGAATTACATATAACTAGTGGTGCGAAGATTCCTGTTTGCCACAAGGCAGCAAATCCACTCTTTTCTCTGCGGCATCATTCAACGCGACCAACTTCCTTCTGACAAATTCAGCTGCCAAAATGAAGACAGAGAATATTTTCATATAACATTTCCCTTAATATTTGCTATAACTCACTTCCATTACAGTTAAGAAGCGCTTTTTTGTAAAAGGCGGAAGAGGAAGACGACTGACTAATCGCACGAAACAAACATTTATAAATCCATTTAAACAATCATGACAAATGGTGAAAGTGACCAGTGGTGTTATTTCGAAATCAGCTATAGAAACCTACGAGAAGCGCAAATTGACAAATAATTCGCCCGCAAGGGATTGCGTATTGTTGATATTTACACGTTGAGAAGACATTATTGTCTGGTGACGGATCTTGTATTATGGGCTCGAACGAGTCCATGTGCCAGCCGCTTCAAAACGAAGATATTGTAAAGACGGGAGGCGTAAGCCCGCTGTATATATAATGTGTAGTTAACCGTGATCTGATCTGGAGTATATCTACCTTGGCATATGGGTTTGTCTTCTTCAGTATATCAGGCTGATCCTATACTAACATTATTGACTCACTACGGGCGAAGCATGTAAACTACGCCTGCGAAATCATGCAGAGCTGTTCCGAAGAGGCATAAGACACTTCACTTGCGCTGCGGGGTGTTTCTGCTATGTATAAAGATTGTTCCAGAAAGCGGCTACCTCGAATGTGATAAAACTGACGAATCCTCCCGGGAAAAATCCATATCCTTGGTGATCAGTGGAAGCTGGCAATGAAATATTTCCACGGCACCGTGCGTCAATCACGATCATCGTGTCACAAATAGAGCATATTTTCTCGGGTTGAGCCAAAATTAAGAGTATTTTATCTCGCTTTAAAGACATTGTCTAACTCTCGACTCCCACCTGGGGAAATATTCACAGACGTAATTTCAAGGAAGCATGGGTTAAGGCGACAAAAGTATTATGGCGGGTGCATAAAAGTAACTTGAAGTGATGGTAACACTACGAATTTGTTCATAACGCTGCCCAATTTTTAACAAGTATTTCATTCAAGCTCCAATATTAAGTTTGTTAAACATATAAGAACTTTAAAACGGCAATTTATAAAACAGGCTGTAACAATATCTTAATATATTAAATACCAAATACCTGCTGGGTTTCTCGTATTTTAAAGTTTTCGGATTAATGAATCATGTGGTAACAGCTCAGTACTCACATCAACTGTAATAAGCTTTTTTTTTCTCTTTTTAAAATATTGCATGGCTAATTTCATTATGCTCTAAGCTCATTTGTTAAATATATTCTTAAATATTAAATTGTTGAACAATTTGAATCAAAAGAGAGCCAACCCTTAACTTGTCGAAAACGAAGAGATGCTCCGTGTGCATATATTAGGCATCTGACATTCTTTCTGTCATATTTAAAATTAAAAACGCTACTAAATCTGATCAAGCTACAAGTTATAAAGATCAATGAGAGATTCATCTTTAAAATTTCAAAAATATATTAGATATTGTAGACAGATTGTGCTCTTGATGGAGTGATATAAGGCTTTTAATCACAGAACTCAAATGAAGGCTATGCATATTACTATTTTTAATGTAAACAAAGAAGATATATATCCAACTTATTATCTTTTACACGTATTAAAAGACATTATATTCAGGGTGCACTATTTTTATCTAAATAATGTTGCTATCAAATGATTATTCCATATCAACTAAACAACAATACGATACTGTCAGACTGCGGCGATGTTGAACTTGGATGTGCTTTGATTGGCGATCGTGGTTGAATGAACTCTATTGCCCTGCTCGTCGATGGGTAAGCCATACACGAGAAGGCTACAATACAATAAGCTAAGCGTAATAACGTGAAGAAGAAAGGGTGAGCCAATGACCAGCAATTGTGTCCAGCTGCTACCATATGTAAAAGCTATTTGGCAAATGTTATTTAACTTTCATTAAGTATTTTGAGAAATCGTGTCTGCTATCTAAGAAGACAATATGTCCTTAAACTGTATTATTGTGTCGGGTATCGTTCATGTTTCATTAAACATTTACCGCTCTTAAGGGTATATCGGGTATTTCTTGATATTCGATGGCTTTGTTGCTATGCGAAGGAAGTCGTCGTCTTAATGTTCACCATATGTTGATAAATCAACAAATCATCCTGAAATTCACCCAACACGGAAGAAGGAGGCCTGTAAGCCAACCAATCAATCAGTGGTAATTCCATTACGCGAACAGTCGTGCACATATTATGATAAACTCTGTTTGATGAATACTATCTATTAATTTGTATAATAATTTTGAGTCGCTCTTTAAGCAAAACTAGATTGTTAAAGGATTAATATTCAAAACAAAGCTTCTGCAATAAAATATAAAAGAACGGAAATAAATAATAGACTATAAACTCTAATATTTCTCTCGGACTACACGGGTTCAACCAAAGTTTACACGAGCTGGCTTCTGTTTGTACGCTTATATCTGTAGTAAGAAGAAAAATATTTTAAAAATCATAAAAATACATTCGGAACTGTGATTTTAAAGAAGCCGTGATGTTTTAAGTTCTCTTAAAATGCAATATTTTGACGAAAATTAACTTAGGGCTGGCTTTTTCAGATGTTCTCAGTAGCTGTATCTAATATATTTTGCTTATATAAAGCGTGGCACCACTTTTTCGAGTTTGTATTGAAAATCACAATATCAGCGAACATGGTATAAAACCCCGCTAAATTATATAATTCAAAGAAATTCTAGTTATTGCTGAATATATTCAATATAATAAGTATTTTCACAAAGAATGTATATTTTGAAAATTGCATTTTATCAATATTATTGCATCATCGTACATTACGGCTAATGATGAAGCCCCGCTTCTTGTCAATGCGTAAGAGTTGTATTTTGCCGAGGTTCATGCGCGATCTTCCAGGCATGTTCAAACTGCAATAGTGTTCCGAGCTTTACCGCTCGAAATTTCCATTCACCTATCGGCATCTAATATGCTAACTAAGCGATTTTCTCCGTTTGGCTCGGCAGCTGCTCATTACCGGTGAATAACTAAGTATTCGCGTTCCGGCACAGCCTCTTTGTCGGCACCGTGGCTACATTGTAAGTGAATGCTTTCCACTGCTTAGCGTATACTTGATGGTGGAAGTCGGGACCTTGTATTCATATCTCCGCTTTGTGGCACAATACTGCCCAGGCTAATGGTTATATTCAGAAAGTATTTTATATTACAAAATTTTAACTATTAAATGTTGAATTAAAATTGTGAGCAATGTTCATTAAACGGAAGAAAACATAATTACCATTTTATAAATGAGAAAGTTATAAGAAGCTTTTAATTTGATGAATATGAAAATATTAAACTGACCTCTTAACGATACAACATATTTAAAAGAAATAAAATACTAAACAAATTAAAAATTTATTTAAGTAATTCTCGGTGAACTAAATGACACTTTTATCTTTCCATTTTTAAATATTAAAGTACAATGACCCTATAATACCCCTTATTATTACAGGAATTTAGGCACAATACGTTGGTACAGGCTTGTAAAAACCTTCGACCCATCGATATCCAACACGGTTCCTGACCGCTGGGTTACGCCACAACTCCACCATTCTTCAAGTTTAGTGAAAATAGTGTCCCTCACTGTGTTATCATTATTTTTAATGGCTTTTATCCTATAAACATTGTGATAATGAAGCGAATGGAGAGAATGAATCTACGATGGTAAAAGACATTATCTGCTGTATCTTGTAGCCTTCGTGCCCCTTGAGGTGTTCCTACTGTAATATTACGATTGTATTTTATGACCATATAATCGGCACCTCATCTACTATTCAGCGGGCTTACGAATGGCTGAAGACACCACACGCGACAATTATTGACCCATATTTTGGACGCTCACACAATATCTACAAGTTATGGCTTTAATATTGTATTCTGATGTATAATATATATTGTAGATTTCGTGCGTCCGTTCGATATTTTGCGTATTTAATGCAAACTTTCGTTTGCCAATATATATTAGGATGCAATGTTGTTGAAATACACATAATCGAAGCATCTTCCTATAACAACTTGCCACTAACGAGGTAATGTTTGAGGCCTCATGCTACTGTTTCAAAAATAATGTTGAGGATTCACGCAAGGTGAATGGCTAAGTTTCAGTTTACCTTTTTATATTTTCTTTGATCTGCTATAACATCCCGTATTACCCTCATTTGATAACACAATATTTATATGTGTTTTTGAGATTTCAATAATAATTATTAAAGGTATTTATTACGATTGTAAATATTGGTCAATATGGCCTTCTGTCGGCCGTCATGATATTTGTGAAAATATCTTTGCGTACCTGTTTAATCGATGATCCCAATACCTCGATAATATTTGTGTGTGGGAAGCCAATTCTAATGATAAATGGCTTTATTCTTAATTTAATATTACATTTAGCTCGCTGTCCATCTAAATCCGGGTTCTCCCGAGTCGATTTAACAAGGCAAACAACAATAAGCCAATCTATGAGCGCCTCTTAAACTATTATCAGCTATTTTCTTAACTTCCTAACCTTGTAAGTAATTGTTACATCTAAATCTTACGACTGAAAGAGCTGACCCGTCAGGTATTCAGGCTAAGCGTGTTTTTGCCTCTGTTATCCGTAACCTTTGATCATTGGAAACTATCAAATACATTGTTGTTGCTTCTATTCGCATTTTTACGCGTCATCTTTCTCTGCAATAACGATGTGTGTCGTTATATTACATTCGAAGATAATCAATGACCCAGTAAATTCTGCCGCGGCACTGCGCTTGTCTGTGTTTTCCTAATGACAAGCTTTATATGTGTTCTTCCAAATGGTCAGCGGGCAATGACTCTTACATGAACCAACTGACTTTACGCGCAACCCGCAACTGTCTAGCGATAAGCTCGTTTGCGGAGAGTCAAGCAGTGGTGAAACGCAAACATCTTCAATAATCATTGTACACAACCTGCTGGAAATCAACTCCTATACAAAGGGTGTAATCGTAAACTCTTTCAGGCGCCGTCGACAACGTTGAGAAAGTCCACCGACCCTGCTTCCCTCCAGCGGCACGATGTTTCGACATACATTAACCTTTCAATGCGCGATTTTGTTTGATCTTTAAACAAGACAAGCATGAAAAATCATCTTATTACTCTTGTTGTAGAACGGCATGCTTAACTTATAAACACTTTGTTCAAAAATATAACGATTGTGACTCACCCAGAATTATTCCAACTAATGTTGGTCGATGGAAAAGAAGCAGCACAAACGGAGACCCGAGCTGACGTATGATCTCGTGATATATGGACAAAATTTGATATAATAAAATGGTCTTCTTAATGACATTGAACATTACAGTATCACGATATTTGGTATCAAAAATCTAAGGAAGTAATTTTGTATATTTGCGTCGAAGGTATATTTTCTCCTTATTTCATTTTTTCTGACATCTGCTCATCACATTCATTCAGCGTACTCATGACGATTACGAAAGCTATTACTGTCATTTAAAAAGAAAGTACTACGCAACCAGTGCGCTTCTGGCAACCGAACGAGACTTTCAATGGCCGCAGTACCTGATATGTCTGAGATTTCTGCGGCTTAGCATGAGCTGTTTGTCGCTGACAAATTTTTTCAAATCACGGCTGGCTCGCAAAAATGGCGATACTCAAACTACGCGGGTAACGAGTAGGCCACCGAATGAAAGAGCGATGTAACAAAATCATCATATGAAAGTTTTTGTAATTTAACACTTTATGCTAATATTATTTATAACAAACAAAGAAGAAAATATATATATATATATATATATATATGTATATATAGCAATAACTATATATATATACTCTTATAACAATAACAACATATATATATATCACACGTACTTCGAGTACTATTTTCATCAAAGAAGACTGGTGAGGAGATTAAGGTTACGAAACAGATGATGGGCCTGTTCCGACTAGCTGGAAATGTGCCCTGCGTTAAATCAGAGAGTTCTATGTTTCATATCAAGAGAAGATTTTAACTGTCACTCTCTTTCACTAACGGCTTTGTCTCTTTGAGTAGTAAAGTAGACAGCACCTCTGACTACGATTCTATTTGCTCTCTTTCAGAAGCGACCATGGTAAACCCATTTATTTTTCTTGGATTTAATCTCTAAAATAAATTTTCTGGAATAAGCGCTATATACAAAATATTAAGTAATTTTTAAATACATAAAACTAAATTTGTTTCATTATTACCGCCCGCGACACAGATTCATCTTTTCAGTAAATATGTAAAATATTTTTATTCATACTGCTTATCAATAATCTCAAGCTATATATTTTATGAAAAATTGAATAAATAATTATACAATTGCGAATCTAGTAATTATACTTGTGTTAATAGTATTGGAAATTCGGAGTAATTTACATACGGTTCCAACAACTAATAAACAAACCACATAAGAAAATGAAATGAATCACAAAATATACTTTTATTACGGCTTATGTGAACATCTTACTCATTGCGACAACTATTCCAGCAGGGTAATAAACTCGATTTGAGCCCAAGTGTTGTCCCCAAATAATTCGATATTTGAAATTTGTATAATATGAACACTACCCAGCCCTAACAATATACTATACAAAAAAATATCACACCAAGAAGAGTGAGCTACATTCACGGAAATTTGGTATGCATGTAGTGTATATGAAAATAAACAAATGATTAAAAATTCAGAACAAAATATCATTTTATTAAGCGGTTACAACTTCCCCTAAATCAAAATCATTAATATCAAGCCACCCTCGCGAGCATGCAAGCTCGACCCCTGTGGAAGATCGCTCTGCTGGTTAATTCTCCTTATCTCGGGACGGCCTGCAGAACCACCTCCCCGCGCGCAGCTCAGGCTAATATCTGACCGGCGAAGATCGACCTGGCAGTACCATCAGCAAGACGTCATATCTGAATTTATTGTTGTGACATTCTTTGTGACATGAGCCAGCACGAGCAATCAAGAAGACGATAGCGAACGCTAAGATCGTGTGTCTGAAAACAACCTGCTCCCCACTGTCTCGCACCTTGTGAAGTACTGTATCCACTCGTCGTCTTTCTCAGTACGTGATGCGCGTGTCAGATTATCACTAGTGACACGTCTTGATCTGTCACACTCAAGTGCCGAGGTCACAAGATGTTACACCCCATGATGGTCGGGCGTCATGGTCGTCTTCGCCTGAACCTGCTGATAACATAATTCCGAATCGATATGCTTGCGACATTGTTGTCGCCAGTGGCCATATTCTGACCGCGACTCGCGTCTACACGCTCTGTGTTCAGTGCAACGCCACGGCTATTACTCATTCCGCTGACGCGACAATCTATCTATTCGTTCAAACCTACTTCTCTGACTATTATACGACCTACATCAATCTATCATTCGCAACATGGTTGTCTCTCGGTGTCGTCGCATCGCGTCGTCGAACTGGAACAACCGTGCGGCATCGGCTTTATACGACCGCGCGACTATCAGCGCTGTTACTGCGTGGCTGACTCAGAAGGCACAATCATTTGCATATCGTTATTCTACCAGTTTCGTGATTGTAGACCATCGCGACAGCTATATCTGAGATTTATGTTCGTATTTTCGAATCTTCTGGATACCGACTTTTTAATATTGGCGGTAGAGTACGAGAAGAAACACAGTCTTGTTTTATTTTCGGAGCACAGCAAGTAATAAATATCACAAAAATCAATGCTTTTATTTCTATAAAGTCACGAAAAGTATAGAGAGAGTAAATAATAACGTGAAACTGAAAAAGCTATTTTGAGATCTATCTCACTGATTTAAAGGAAATATCGGGAAATATTACAGCCCTCTTTGATCCCGACATTTTCCCTAGAGGCACATTGGCGGCACGCCTCTTCTGACCTATAATAGAAGATAGTTTGATACAGCTCCTTTCAAATGAACTAAGCTTATTTATCGCTGTCTGTTCACATTGCTGACCAACACATTCCTGGCGAAATCGGTGTGATTGTCTCGCCACGATCCTTTACGGAACACGGCATTGTTCCCAGCCCATGTGCATTACTTGTGTTGCGCCACCACTCTCCTACCACTACACCAACGGGAGGACGTTTGTGCTCTCGACAGATTTAACGTGCATTGCTCCCTACGCAGCGTGTCTTTAATGGTACTCTTGAACTCGTCGCAAGGCTAGCCACGATGTGATACCTTGGCTCTGGCTACCCGCACCACAATTTTACCGTAGGCGGCATAAACGTGTACTATTTTTGCTATATTACGAAATCTATGCAAAGTGGTGGGACATTGCAATACAGGAAAATGTTGTTTTGTGATTACCGACATTACTAAATCCCATAGTGTACCGACGTTACAATCTATTTGCTGCATGTATATTTGATTGACGCCGAATATTGATCATTTCGCGATATGAAGACTGAATCTGAATTCGCGCAATTTTGCGGATCGACCGACTCTTCAATATTAGCGTCGCGCTATTCAGATACCGCGACGGCTCAGCGACGGACGCATGTTTGAACCGTGGTCAAGCGACGTGGAGGACACCAGGCTGGCACCCCCCATGCCAGCTTCACCGCGCCACGCAGCGGAGGACGTTTCAGCTCTCGACGGGTTGTAACGTGCATCGCCGCTACCAACAGGTCTTTATATTACTGAAAGATAAACTTTCATGAGCATGCCTGTGATTGAGTACTGCCTCTTTCATGTGTTACATTTCAGAGGCGGATAGTAACTGCATCTTATTCGACCTTTACCAGCTAACCATCGTATTCCATTGAAGATGATTCTATAATGTTTTAAGTTTAATCGAAGACTGAGAGTTGAAAATAATTCTTATTATAAGAGCAAATCATTAAGAAAGAAAATTATAATCCTATTCGTGGTCTTTGTAAAATCAATGTTGAAAATTACATAGGGCATCCTACTATTCTGATGTTCCTACTCGATAACATCATACCTTCATTGTGTGATTAATTAAACAAAAGCGTGTTTTTGGTTCGCCAAACACTGTTTTATGTTCCATTTTTCGGTTCGATCTACAATAGTACAATGCATTACAACTTTTTAAATATCATTTATTGTTGATAATTAACTCAATTCATCTTTAGAATCTGGAGTATCATCGGTATTTTTCCAGTGTTACCATTTCTGTCGTAAGTTTAAACATTTAAATCTTGGCAGACGAAAACCGTGTTCCTTCGTCTATACAAAAATTTACGTCGGCAACCAATCTGTGCGAATATGAAATCTTTTAATCGAGGGACCGTGGGCTAAAAATCTCGGCTATTCAACAAACATCTCGTAGTCAATTCAAAAGGCGGTTTTCCATATTTGTTATATATTTGAAGGTTGGCGCTGCTCAAGCGGTTTGGCTCGCATTGGAATACTGACTCTTCTTAGATTATTTCTATAATACGTTATTTCTCTTATATCATATACTATGTACGAAGGTGATTATAAAAGAAACTTTTTATAACATCTGCACTTCTGGCGCCTGATTACCTTAACCGATCAAGATGATATTTCAAATATAGTTCTTTTGAGAGATATGCTCTCCGAGATTCTGTGAATGGCAACACGGTGGCCCTCACGGTTACAGTTATAGTGACGAAACTCCGAAATTTTCGAATGGCAACACCCGCTTTTTTACCATCGCAAAATGTTCAGCACGTGCGAAAATCTAAATGGCGTTAAACCATTTGCCATCTTCTACAAACGGATAATGTTATACAAGCCGCAAAAGTTCTGTCGGCCATGCGCAATAAATTACGCCTTATTCTGAAATCAGGAATGCCAATCACAGGCGCCATTCCACGTAAGCTATAAAATGTCCTAATATTCAAGAACAATGATGATACACTGAGTAAGCTATGATGATGATCATTTCTGTGCAAAAATGGATGATACTAATTACGTCGTCATTTGTATTACATTGTTTGATACCTCTATATGTGATATCTATTTGCAGTTTTCACAGCGTAGCTTCATTTTCGCATGTTTCCCTATCACGACTAAGCTGCGTGAGACCAGTAACATCTGGTGAAACACGGCCACACGATATGTGCAGACTAATATTTGGCCCGCTTCACCATATGGACGGACTGGCGGCACATTCCTGCCTACAAAGTGTCTCGCACCTGTGGCATCAACTCATATTGACGCCAAATATTTATTGTGATAATATCCAACTACATTGCGAACGATAACGCTCACGATGACAGGCTATTTTACATTCCATCGTTACATGTTTTGAGCTGTCGACTCATGCCAAAGAGTATGTCTTGCAGGACGCGTCGACATGTTACTCAGTATTGACTGAATGCTGAAATAACACGCAGATCTGTTAAAACTCCTGAGTCGCGTCATCTAACGCATTATCACACGATGCGGCCTTATAGCGTTTTGGTATCTCAAATCACGGTTCTCTGTGCGATCCTCAAACTGTCGGACTGAGATTACCCCTTACGGCATGAAGAAGGATAAATCCCTCGTGCCATCGTTGCGGCGTGTCCCGCAGGCCCTGTGATGGCGCTCATGTGGAAAATGTTTAATTAGCTATATTTTTCTCTGTATTGCAAATCGGAGCGATATCTTTGTCTTTCTGTCGTATCGCGTCAATCTGTGCGCCTAACGCGGCTGTTTATAACCTTTCTTTGTCATTCAGATATGTTGTCATTACATATTAGCCGGGCGTGTAAGCATCAGGCGTTACCGACGAAGCTGGTTTCTGATCGCGACACGGCTCCGCCGATCGGCTGAAAATATCTTGATAGAGCAACAATACATAATCGCCATCATTACTATATATATATGATTAGGTGTCCCAGCTCCATATTTTCACTAATAACGTGTTTGATCGAAGGCACTAATATCTGCTTCGACGCTAAGCAGTGCAATATTACCGAGCTGCATATATTACATCGATATCGTTATTTTGCATTTGACAAGCATTGCGTACTGACAATATAATTACTAAGGAATTTACTTTTAATTATTTGATAAATCATTAAATAAGGTGTTTTTTCCAGATAATAAGTTCAAGTTGGCATTACAGAATGACGTTTTCAGTAACGCTATCAAATGATTTATTCTCGGTTTGTTTTGGCTATTCATCAGGCGATCAACGGAACTGTCAGGCAAAAAACTAACAACGACAAGCGCTCGTTGAACAACTACGTCAACACAGCTCAAAGCACTTTGTCCTGAATATGTCGAAAACACCGACCACATCCAGAAGCGAACTGTTGTCGCGCACCTGAAACTGATGAATCAACGATGAAGCGCTAACGTCGATCAGCATAATGACAAACTTCATGATTACAACCAGCTTTTTCATTCCTGAATGAAAATCATGATATCGAAAACCCTATTCAACTGGCGCAACGCCTGTCGAACGCGTTTATTGCCACTAACTCGCGCCGGGTACATTAGCTGAACTACATCTGTAACCACAAATGTCGACTGAAGAACTAGCGATATTTACCGTGTTATTCTGACCGCAAATGTTGGAAAATTGGACGTCCAGTAGTTTACATCAGTATTGGCTATAGCGATGCAATGCCGAAACAACGCGAAGAGATCTCTTTCGAATAAAAATTCATTAGCAATCGTATTACATCACTATTTCGGCGTACGATTTAAAGTTATTGCCTAAAAGAAGCGCCGCTTTGCTACCACCACTACCGCCTGTAATCTCTGTTTTTATCAATCGAAACATATTTTGTTTTTATTCCCTTTTATTAAAAATTAACAATTTTGATGATATTTTATTCGACTTTTCATTATGTTCATACCACGACTGAAAATTATTGTGTTAAACAAGCACGTTATTTTATTCGCGCGAAACTATTTACCAGAAACTTGTTAAACTATTGTGAGCTTAGGCTGAGTGGTGTGAAATGAACAGCATTGTTAAAGCAAGAGTAAAAAAACTTTTAAAAACACAAGCCCAAATGTTCTGAAAGAGGAATGAAAAGAAACTTTTCTTTTAGGCTAATCGGCTTATAACGTCTCGTTACACAGTGGTATATGGCTTTAATCGCTAGTTCCATCTTAAAGTAAAAATCAATCATATATTCTATTAATAATAAAGATATTCATTTTATCATGGTTTACCAATAATGTTGGTTGTACTCGAGCCTCGCGAACATCAATATTAATATTTTTATTTTTGCGCGCAGTCGACATAACCAATACACTAATAAAGGAAGGCAGAAGTTTCGCCACAGTATAACGCAAATGTTGAGAGACGATAACTCTTTGATTTCCAGAAGTATTTAATAACAAAAGGCTGTCGTAGTTATCATCGTTTCTTTCTTAGCGCAATTGTTTTAATATTTATTTATGTTTATATAACTTAACGACCAAGCGCATTATTTTTTCTTTTCAAATCTTTTTCAGTTCTCGAGATAGTAGTGGGCATATTTACTAATACAAGCAAGCAAAGGAAGTACCATAAATATTTCAGGAGAATAGGGCCCCAACCCACCTGGCCCACAGTAAAAATATGATAAATAATCAACAATATTTAAAATTATATTTATGAAA